>JAZHYW010039211.1:0-44225 GCA_037355805.1 Ixodes ricinus | reverse complement strand
AAGGAGAAAATAACAAAATGCTGACTCAACCAGCGTACCGGAAGGCGCACAGATAAAATAAATTACCATGATTCACTACGCGCCATCTCCAGTGGTTCACTGTTTATATCTGAATGCACACGGACACTCCTTAATCATCTGTCTCGATATTTACAGGCAAGTCTAATCGCCCGACAGAGCGCGCTAAGTGTATTCTAATGTATGAATGTGCAAAATACAAAAAACAATTTGACGACGGCACCAAGTAAATAAAAATAAAACCTTCAAATACGTTGCCAGTCTTCTTTGCCCTGATTCTTCCTTAAAATTGGCTAGAGCCGAGCTCATATCAACTACAGAAGGAGCATTGCCATTCATATTCGCTGCTTTTACTACAACAGAGCTCTTGGCTGAAAGGTTATTTTCTACCTATTTATGCTGCAGGAATGCTATTGAAAGAAAACAAGTCTTTAGGGTACAATTATAATCAATTCTTTTGTCTTTTCACATATATTGACGATCCTTGATCAGCCTAACAAGTTTATATCTGACGAATTATATATAGATGTTTCTAAACACATTCCTCAGTGGCAAAAGCGCAGGTGCTATTTGTGCATTTTTCAGAAGCTTCGCCTTTGCTTTTGCATGATGCATGTACGTTCAGACCAGAATTGCACACAAATCAAGATGTTGGCCCCTGTAGTTCTATTATGCATGCCTGCTACATCCCGCCACTTTTGCGGGACCATTGGCTAACGGGAAACGACGAATTAACTGGCCCGCATCGCTAAGCTTCGGATGCTACCCACGAGATCCCAAGGACATGTCGTGGCGGGGGCCTGCTGCACCCTCTACAACCTCGTCTGGACGGTTTTCATGCTGCCTTCTCAGCTCATCCCCGTCAAGTGAAGTTCCCACTGACCCTGCAGAAGCAGCACGGCGAGGCAGCACGCCGACCCGAACTGGTTATTGCGGCTCCAGATCTTTTTCGTGAATGTAAGTATATATAATTATGCCATATTGCGTAACAGGGTACTCAAACGTAGACATTGGTTATGTTCTAAAGTAAATTGGTCTAACTGTATATTTAAACTTCCGTTAACAGTACACCCGTGAGCGATATGAAGGTGAACAGCCCTTTCTTTGACGCTTCTGCAAGCTTTGGAACAAGCTCTGTCTCAAAGAGGGCTACAATGCAAGTTTGTAACCCCGGGCTACGTACCCACGGAGATTCCTTTTGAGAAAGCACAGGTTTAGGAAGCCACGCGAGAGCGGGGGGGGTGAGAGGGGTGTTGCAACGGCTGCGGCCCCGGGTTCCGCTGACTCCTCGTGACGCCACTGGTCCTAGCTTACCTTGATGTGTTTCTGCAGATTATAGTTTGTTGGTCTTGCTGTTGTCAATGTGTGTTTTTTGGTGCTAAAGTATAAAATTCTGAAACTTTAGGTTTCCGTTCTCCTCAAAGTTCTGAACTTTGTAAACATTCTAATGTTAGTTGTCGAGACGACGCACATTTTCGATGACCAAAATCCAAATCAAATGAAAGAAGGAAAGCGATGTAAGGCCTCAACCGTTAAGTGAGCCTCACTTTTATGCCACTATTCGTAGAAGGCGGGGGAGGGGAGGGCAAAGAAAGAGGCAAGCGGTGGCCATCACTCACAAAACAATAGAGGATTACGCCATTTTTACGCGTTTTCTCTTTCCTCTCTCTCCCTGTCAGCACTCCAATGTGGTCCTAACCCTCCCCTCCTTTCATGTTGACAGGATAAGGGACTCGACCACCACGCCCAGACAAGTAAAACCAAGGCAGCACTACTGTTCCTGGCGAAGACGATGTTTTATTCGCGCCGGGCATGGAGCCGTGCCTAAGAACGCTGCGAATACAGTACATTAAAGACAGATAATTCGACCCCTTGAGCAAGGCTACATCGTCTGTTACACGAGTTCTAACCTGCAAATCGAGGGTGAGGACCCGTCTGCTCGGATAGTCCGGTTCAGGCCGGCGGGAGACGGCCGAAATGATGCTGGTAAGGGAAAAGAAAAACAACAAAACACGAAGAGCCTTCTCCTGCCCGGGAGAAGAAAAAAACACACGATGAAAGGCGACGGAGAGCCTACTAGGCGTCGTCTTACTGATATCTTCGTATATTTGTACATGACTTGCCCGGTTTTTTATTCATGTTATTCCGTCATACAAAAATCGTGTTTTGACTTCTCTATTATCTTCCTTCCTGATGTTTTATATTTTGTTAACTTGTTTTTTTTCCGATAAATACGTTTTGCATGTTCTGCTCGTAGCTGTTCCAGTTACTGTATTATGCTTTTATTTTTGGCATAACGAGTAATAAAGTGTTCAGTTACCAATATTTTGTAACGAAATTACATTACAAATTACTTCCGAAAAAAAGTAACGAGGCAATTACAAACTACTTTAAAAAGTCACGGATACTTCAAGCCTGTACAGTTAGAAATATAATGACCTATCTCGGTTGCGTCCTGCGCAGCCCCTTTAAAGGGCAACTCCGCTTCATTTTTGATATTCAGAAAACTATGCAGCCCGCTTCGGTACCATATACGAAGACCCCATGTCAAGCGCATACGATCTAATTCCGTCTATATATTTGGTCAAACTGGGCTCGTGCAAACTTTCAACCTATGACCCAATGTCACAGCGAAATCACGCCAACTCTAGCGTGCGACGTGAGGCGCAATCGTCAGCGCAGTCAATGCGACGGAGTTGGAGCGGCCAACGTTGAACCACTACGCCAGGCAATGACTACGCCATGTCCTCACGTTGCCGGTTGTTTCTCCTTCTCAGAGCGAAATTGAACGATGACGTCATGAGTTTCTCCTCCCGGTGTTGGCTCTACGGCGTCCACGTGATCACCGTAACGCGGATGCGCTAGTTTGCGCAGCCCCGCGCGCTTATCGCATGTCCGGTTTCTCCCGCTCCCTCCCCTCTTTCGTGTTCTCCCTTCCCCTCTCCCTGGGCCATGACCATCCACGCCATGCGAAGCGATCTGCCCGCGTCGCGTGTCCTGTAATTCGCCCCCACGAACGTCACAAGACATCCACGTGGTTCGACGACGTACAACGACTCTGACGACACGAGACCAATGTTGCCTGACGCAACCGGAAGTTTCGGTTTCGGTATCGTTCGATGTTTAAATCCAAGATTACACAACCACATTCAACATTTCCTATGAACTCGAAGACGTAGAGCTGTTGACTAGTACTTTGTAAAATGCAAGAATTACAGGTAAGCCTAATTTTTCTTGAATTATGCCCGGAGTTTTCGTTTCAGCGAAACCAGTGTCATATCAGAAACATCTTTGCATAATCAGTACGTTCACCTCGAATACGGTCGGTGTGAAAAGATTACTGAACTTTACTTAACTATACTCATATCCTCACTATGCGATGTACGGCTGAAGGTACTTTTTTTTCCTTTAACAACATGTGTAAGTAAGAAGTGGATATTTTTGGTTCAAATGACTTACGAGTGTATCGCCTGTCCATCTTTCTGCTTTTTCACAATATATGTGCACTCACACCCCATAGAAGATTGCAAAACGCCCTTTCGCAAGCTTTCCACAACTTCAATTTAAATTCTCCTGTTTTGCCACATCGACTGTGCAGACATAAAAAATGCTTCTCATCCGTTGAATTGAAAAGCAAATGTCCACCATCTTCCCAAACTGATAAATAAATAATTTATGACAATCTGTTTCGATGTTTTCCAACTGCGTTTCGAGTTAAGAAAGAAACGAAAGGACACAAGATTACATTGAAAATTCCAATCAAACACGTTTTGCAGGTGATGTATGCCCCACTGTGCATCCCGAAATTTAGGACTTATCCATAAAAGATTACTGAAAATACCAAGATATTGGCAACTGAGCCTCAGTGAGCAGCTGGATTTTACTGAAGATTGAAGCAATGTTAGTTGCATACGCCTCGGTGTCTCCGACAATGACGTCATCCAGGCCAATAAAATTCGGTGAGTCCTGTCCAATGACGTCCAGCACAGCCTGGAAGATGGGCGTCACTACATGCGGGTTGGGGCCAGCACCTGTTGGGTTAAGGCATAGGAGTGTTCTAAATGTAAAGACAACAGTCGATGACAGGTCAAGAAGGAAGAGGAAATGATGGGAGAGGGAAAATTATGGGAGGAGAGGAGGAAGCACGCGGGACGCTAGAGAGGTCAGGAGTAAACCTCCTTTCCTCTCTAGCGCCCCCTGCTTCCTCTTCCCAACCCTTCCTTTCTCACTCCCTTTGTTCTTGACCTGTCACCGACTATAGTTTTCTGCCAGTGGACTCAACACGACCTTTGCTAGTATTAGCCCTCCACATATTCCACTATTTTAGAGTGCCTATGGTGAAGCATAATAATCAAATTAAAGTTGTATGGGTTTGTTATTCACTCCCCTGGGTATCTGAATTTATATACTACACTTGCCGGTATTACCAAGGTGTTTGTTTTTTTTTTGGAAATTTATGTTTTACCGCAGGTTCAAGTACTGTACTTTGTGTGACTGCACTCCCACTAAGAATATAGACAAGGCCCTCTGAGCTCTATAAAATCATTGGGTGGAGTTCTGACTCACCGGTTCGTTGTTCGTACGAGCGCAAACATGTCTCTGGCTTTCTTTACCAACTTCCGTCACGCCTCCTGCAGCTGCCGTGCACTCCGCGGAAAGCTAATGTTGTTGGCAATATCTTCCGTTGCCTGACTTTTCAGTCGTTAGGTAAGTGTCCTGTTGAATTTTTCTAGAATTTGTTGTTTCCGTTCTCCAGTTGCAATAATTAATTCAATCTGTTGATCCAAAGCGATTTTAGGTGTTTGCGTTTGAGAGATGGTTTGCGATGTCGACGCCTGATTCATTTTTGCATTCGGCTGGGATCGTTTGCTATCCTAACTAAAATTCAACATGTAATGTGTCATTATTACAAAACGATCTCCACAGCAAGATGTAAAGAGTAAACATATAACTTTTATCACATTTTATGCAAGTAAAACTATGATCTTTTTTATTTCAGTTTTACGACTTTCTCAGGCGTTTGACTTGCTGCCTTGCCTGTAGGATTTCACTCAATCAATGCATCCACGGCTCCTATTTCTTTGTTTGTTTGTGCGTGTTTATTTTGTGGAAGCTTTTATTATTTTTTTAATCGAGACAACTGAAGGTATATTAGTACTAAATAGGACTTTCCCCACTCTCTTTACCTCCACCCCCTTCCCCTCTCTCCTGCCTTTGTGCAATAAAGATGTTTTCAACAACAACATACTGAATAGGCACGTACCTCCTGTTATTGAAAATAGTGGTAGTGAGCTCGTTATATATTTAAAAAAACATACAATTGTAGTTGCTGGGGAAATGATGCTTGTTTCTACCCCGTTTGTATGCAAGTCATACCGATGCTGTCATCTTTGTTTCCTTTTAATCAACATTAAAAACGGTTGTATTAGCGCATTAACTTGGCTTGATCTTTTGTTTTTTCTTCCGGTGTGTCGATTCAACAGGTGGGACAAACAATAACAACCGTGCAAGACGCACTCTTGCAAGTGGATGATTTGGATGACTTGTAAAAAGTATCACAATTTAAAAATAAAACACACGCGCAAAAAAAAAATGCAGGCTCGATTTGAACTTGGAATTTGCTCGTCGCTACGGCAAGTCTAAATCTCTTACCTCTCGACTAGAGCGTAAGTTTTTTTGTTGCCTTTTTTCTTTATAGTTCAGCTAGAGCAGAAGACGTAAGTCGGTTCGCTGGCGCAGATATATAAATACACTGCCACCGCTTTGATCTCGCGTGATTTTTCTTTCATTGTTGGCTCATATTTACCTTCCCTTGCCGTAACTTTACCTGCCGCTCCTAAAGCATAAAGGGGCGGTTAATTGGACTTCAGTTGAAAGCCTTTGCGGTCAGTTTCTGCGAGCGAAATTAAACTTTTGTACTCGAAGCGACACTAATTTTTCTGCCGTTAGGCAGGGACGCTAGGTACTTCCATCTCCCCCATGGAGCTCGTCACGTGACATAAAAATCACTCTTGGCCGCAACTGGGGCCGCGGGCGCGAGATGAGTTATCCGCCCCAGAGCAATGAGCGAAGATATTGGAATCACGACTGCCGGAGCGGCGTCTCTCGGAATTTCAATTAAACAGGAACGCGTCGCGTTAAAGCGAGCAACCAAACAAACCAGCAGATAAGAAAGAACGCGCGTGCGCACTGCGCGGTTCTCGGCAGCAGGCGGCGCGACGTCATGGATTATCTGTGTGACGTCACTTTCGTGACCAAGGTTTCGTGACATCAAACGCCCAGCTTAGCACCCCTTTCCAAGCGCGGAGAAAGACGTAGTTAATTTCGTCGATTCACACGACGGACTGATCCGCCGACGGATTGATCACGTGACGACATGTCCACGGTTCGTCCGTCTCCCAAGCGCATGCACACGAAGGAGACGACGAGCAGACGCCAGCGAGGACGAATCGAACATGTTCACTATGCCTGTGCCGCGGAACTTCAACATCGCACCGAGGCACCGTTGTCCAAGAGAGAAGTCTACGTTTTCTACCGCGATAAAGAATCGTACGCCACTGTTACGTACAGATCCAGACAAAGCATCGTGATAGGCTTCGTGCGAGGCGCCACTAGCTTTACTAACTGAAGGCATGACAGTGACAGAGGCATGATCCTGCTCGAGAAGGCTTCGGCGTAGAAGCTACGAAGTTCTGGGCTCGCTGAGGGGCGTTTGGAGATGCCTTCACACACTCCGCACTCGTGCACAACACTTCAGTACACCACAGCCGCAAGAAAGGTCTTGCTGGGTGAAAGGCTGATTGGACGTGCAAGAATTATCGCGATGTGCTAGACGAGTTTTGACGGAAGCTTGCTGACACGGACCCGGAGAAGTACCGAAACCTGCGTCGCGTCAGCCGGGCAAAGTTTCTGCAGTTTCTTTCGCGCGTAGAACCATGAATCGCGCGACGAAATGAACCAGCGAACGCACAAAACACAACTATGCTATATTTTTTTTAATCATCCGAAAAAAAAGACAAAAAACAGCAACAAGAAAGCCTTGTACCGTTGCCAGACTAAACGCTTTCAAGTCAATCTCCCGCCAAAAATCCGCGAATGAAAAGGCGCTCGACTTTATCAGTCCGCGCGTCCGCGGACGGGGCGCAGATCGCAGGAATCGTTAACGTGACGGTCACGTGATATACGGTTCAAAGACTAAAATCGCAATTCGGTCCGTCGTGTGAATGGGCTATAAACGTCAAAAATTACAAGTGCTGTTTCTAAGCGAGCGATCTTCATCATGGGCTGTGAGCGAATTCGACGGCCGCTTCGAGCAACAGAGGGGTGGAGCGAAACATGTTACCGCTCTCCGCAGGACAAAAATGCTCGGACGATTATTTGTCACGTGACTCACTCTTACGCGCCGTAGTGGGTGCGTCGTAGTCGGTTCGAAACGCCACTGCGCTGGGTCCAGGACTTCGTTGCTTCTACACAAAAACCTCCACGAACAGGACTATGCTTGTGTCATCACGCCTTGGGTTAGTAAAGGTAGTGGCGCTTGGCGAGAGGCTGTCACGGTGTTCTGTCTCCCCCTATTCCTAGAATTGGCCAAAGAATTATTTTTCGCGGTAGCGCCGCAACCGTAGATGCGTACGTCGATTTCGCTCTTGAACAACAGTGTCACCGAACGATGTTGGCTTTTCGTGGCATTGTGCGGTCGCGAACAGGTTTGGTTCATCTTCGCTGTCGTCTGCTCGACCTCTCTTCCGTGTAGATGCGGTTGGAAGACGGGCGATCTGAGAACGTGTCGTCACGGGATCAATTTTCCGCCCATTAGGCCGTCATGTGAACAGAACTTGAACGGCTTAAACATAATAACGTGCCATCTTAGTTTTGATCGTGACAAAAAAAAAAAAAAGATGTATGTTGTCAGATTAAAACGCTTTCCAGTCAATCCCCCGCCAAAAAACCAAGAGTGAAAAGGTGCTGGGCTATTTAAGTCCGCGCGTCCGTGGACGAGTCGGGGATCAGAGGAATCGATGACCTATGTTCACGTGATGCACGGCCCGCAGACGTAAAGAGCGATATGGTTCGTCGTATGAATCTGGCATGAGCGTTGCCGAGATTAAGCAAACAATTATTTACCTCATGGCAAAAAAAAAAAGAAAGAAAATCGCTTGGGCTTGATGTGATTAACAGCGGCTTCTTGTAAGAAATACAAAAACGTCTCTGCTGGGCTTCCTCACGCAGCTATAATTGGAGCGCTGCAAGACGAACGAGTTTGCCGCCGCACAGTGTACACATTGCCTGGACGATGGGGAGCAGAAATTAAGGCAGATTATAGGACATAGGTTCATCGCTCTGGGAAATATTGATTTCAAATATAATTGAAAGTTCTATACTTCGTGCAACTTAGCATGGACTATTGTAGCCGACGCGTGCGTAAAAGCGCGAGCTCAGTTGCTTTGTATGAAGCATCAGCAACACACGACGCTCTGCAGCGGTATTCAAGTGAAGACGAGATTAAAGCTAGACGCTGCGCTTGCATAACCTTGGCAGTTAGTTCACGTCTAAGGTAATATGAAAGTTCTAGCCTGGCGATTACAAAATATTGTATGTGAAATCGTCAGTGAGCATCAGACATATTGCATAAAATAGGATATAAAAATTTACAACTGTACTCATCACGAGGAGCGAAATAGGGCTGTGTGAGGAGGACATCTACTAGGTTGCCGCGCTTCAGATCGACCTGGAGAAGACTTTCGAACACGTGAAATATTACGTGCTGTATAATATATATATATATGGGAGTAGGCGAAACCATCATTCGCGTTGTTCAAATGGCTTACAATGCGTGTATACCACCACTCATAATTAAGGGAAATCTATCAAAGGGATCAGTGTCGAGTTCTTAGTTCATTAAAGGGGCGGTTCAACGATATTCAATCGGAATGTTTTTCACTTTACACGATCTTACTGGCACTAATGGGACTCAACGATACTCGCACGGCAACACGACTGGCCAAGAAACTGCTTCGTTGCGGTGTAATTTCAAGGACAAAAGCGAGCGTTTTCTTTCAATCTCTCCTTCGCGAAACTTGATGTCGTAACTGAGGGATCGCAATATGCTCCAGTGACGATATTTGAACGCGGCTCATAGATTGCACCCGAGCATTGCGTGGGCACTCGATATGGGCTCGTTATAATCGATACCTCGAGAAGCACTCGGGTAGTGTCCCGTGTCCAATCGATGCAATGACGACAATAGCCGAACCATAATAAGTTCTGGAACTCGGCGCGTGTCTTGTGCGTTGCCAACCCCAGCGCGTGGCCGGGATCAATTATTGGCGGCATATAATCGGGTCCAGATCATATGACCGCTTGTTCTGGCTGCGAGTTGACGGAATAAACGCTACTCGTTTTTTTTTTCTTTTTTGCGATTTCAACTGCGTGGGCTGAGAAACGAACGGGTGTTTTACGGGTCATTAACGTCAAGGATCCGTTCTAAGCGGTATTTGCGCAAAGTACAAAAATCCTTGCATCGCCCCTTTAAGGATGCGGCGCAGTCACCGTTCTTGTTTAGCATTTATTTTCAACCTTTCAGTATGAATGGAACTAAAATAGTCCTACGACTTGCTTTTCGCTTCAAAGCATAAAAATGAAAGTTCTTTCCTGTGTCGATGATGTGGCCATATTTTGTAAAGAGAGGTGAAGAATAGACCGATCACACCAGCGACTCTGGCCACGCCACCGCTGCCGAGATGCCGCCAGGGGACTTTAGGCTTTGTGCACATGCAACGACCTTGCTGAAGCTCTGCGCGGGCAGAGCATGAGATGGAACGAGCCGACCCGTGCACTAAACCCCTGCCTCCAGTGAACTAAAATTATGACGCCGCCATGCATGCGCCGAACGCTTGGTGAGATCGGTCTATTGCAGCACTGGTGAAAGAATAGTCATACTCTGAGCTAATGGGTGCGGCCTTTCATTGGTAAAAGTGCTGCAGTTTTTAGCGTAGAACTTTCAATATATTTCATTTCTGCCAACGCCGATCGAGTATCGTGGAGTTCCATTACAGCATTCAAATTAATTAAATACCTGCTGGTCGGCGGTTGTTACGGAAACGCGTGAGAAGGCTTGTAGCAGGGTGGTTGGAATTTGTCCATTTTAACGCATGGAACTGTTTGTAACATTTTTAACCGCAAAATCCCTGTAAGTGCTCCAAGTTTTGAGGTGTGCTAGATGTAATGTACAAAAGCTGCATTACGTTTTTGTTGTGTTCATCTGACGGTCTGGGTGGGGAAAAGTATGCCGCAATTATCTGTTTCGTCTTGTCACCAAATGACGACTCTCATTATGGCATCAGCTCCTGAAGCAGGTCGTTTCGTGTTTATTGTTTTTAAGCGGTCAGTTTATATTTTCTTGTTTTGTGTTCCAGACCAGGGAGGCGGAAGAAATCCCATCATTGTTGTTTCTTCGCGTTGCCGAAAAGCAAAACAAAACTGTCAGTTTCCATTGAGAAGCGAGTAATGCGTTTCCTTTTCAGTGTTCGTTTTTTCCCCGAATAATTTGGCGGGTGTCCTGCGAAAGCGCGTACTCCGGCGATATTTTTAGCTACCCCAACTAACTATATATTCTGAATCATCGGCCTTTACCTTTCGAAAATAAAATATAATATCGCGAAATTATATTCTCTTCAATGGTAATAGAGTAGCCGGTCACGCCCATAAGCCCGTTCACACATGCAGCGGAGCGCTACAAGCGTGGGCAGTTACTCCCTGCGCTAAGCGCGTGCCGATCGAGCGTTCACCAGCCTTTAATCGCACCGTCAAACCGTTGCCTGGCAGTGCAGACGATTGTTGCAGCTGACGACACGCGAGGAGCAAGGCATCAGCGCTTCCGCTGCACGTGAGAACTGACCTTAGGGATGACTAATATCCTCCCATTTATTTTTAACACATACTGAAGAAGAAGAAGAAAATGGCTATTCCTGAGGCAGCACAGACACGTTGAAAAGACGTCGAAAGAAGGTGATGACGTCAGGAACCACATGTCGAAAGAACGTCGAAAGTCTGAACGTCAGGTCCCTTCGACGTAATATGGAAAGGCTAATGTCTGGAAAAAAGGGTGGATTTTACGTCGACATAACGTTCCACTTAACGATCTTAGAACGTCGAGTGCACGTCTAAATTGGACGGGAAGTCAAGTGATAATGTTATATCGACGTTGACACAATGTCCCATTTAACGACCATAAAACGTTGAGTATGCGTCTAAACTGAACGGGATGTCAATTGGAAACGACATTAACGATGAAATAACGTCCCATTTAACGACATAAAATGTCGTGCGCACGTCTGTGATAACGACATGTCAACATTGAAATAACGTCCCATCTAACGACCCTAAAACGTCGAGCATATGTCTAGACTGCACGGGATGTCAATTGACACCTGTCTCGACATGGGTCACCGTGGAACAATGGAGTCAATTGAATCTGGTGGCTTCGTTGCTCAAAGGTATGTTCGCGAAAGCATGTATACTTGGACGGAATAGCCCATTTGCTAAATCCGCCAAGCGCCCCGGCCCGCTGTCCAGGAATCATGAGAACAGTGTTCTTCCTAGTGATCGGTAATTTCGACCCCTTCCATGGTTAGGCAATTTTGGGTGTAATTCGGAGTCACCCTACACAAGCGTCCTATAGTGCCCAAGGACCTGTCATATCACTTTTAAGATTTCTCTTCAATGACAACGTTTTCGATACTGTGCATGCTGTCCACCCCTCCACCTGGCTTAGCTGCAGAAATCTCTTACAATATTTTCATTCTCTTTCAGCTTCAAAGACGCTGATATTAAGTTAGAAACGCTAAAAATGATGTAAACAGCCCCGCTGACTCCGAGCTAAGTCCTGGCTTTTGTTGTGAATTCTCGGCTTTTCAAGCAATTTCTGCTAAAACAACATTCACGAGAATGATAATATTGTAAGAGATTTCAGCAGCTCAGCCAGGTTGAAATGTGGATTTCATACACAATATAAAAAATGCTGATATTGACGAGAAATTTTAGAAGGGATGTGACAGCACCTTGGGCTCTATAAGGCGCTTGTTTAGGGTGATCAAGGTGTTCGCTCAGACACTATTGGGACGTCTCGCGCTCAACGTTCAAAGAGCCCCCCCCCCCCAAAAAAAAAAATAAAAAAAATAGAACTGACGTCGAATATTGTCGATGACGTCAAGGTGTTTCTCAGGAGACTGTTGGTACATCTCGTGCTCCACGTTCAAAGAACTTCCCGGAGAAAACGTTGAACTGACGTCTATTATTGCCAATGACGTCAAGGTGTTGCTCAGACATTGTTGGGACGTCTCGCGCTCAACGTTACAAGAACCTCCCAAAACAAACGTAAACATGACGCCGAATATTGTCGATGACGTCAAGGTGTTGCACAGGACATTGTTGGGACGTCTCGTGCTCCACGTTCAAAGAACTTCCCGGAGAAAACGTGGACCTGACGTCTATTATTGCCAATGACGTCAAGGTGTTGCTAAGACATTGTTGAGACGTCTCGCGCTCAACGTTCGAAGAACCTCCCGAAAAAACGTAGAACTGCACGTCGAGTAATGTCGATGACGTCAAGGTGTTGCTCAGGACATTGTTGGGACGTCTCGTGCTCGACGTTCAGAGAACTTCCCGGAGAAAACGTAGAACCGACGTCGATTAATGTCGAAGACGTCAAGGTGTTGCTCAGGACATTTTTATGACGTCTCGTACTCGACGTTCCAAGAACTTCTCATACAAGACGTCGAACAGACGTCGATTACTGTTGAAGACGTCGAGGTGAAGCTTATGACGTTGTCACTACGTCGCGTGTTTGACGTTGTCGGAACCTCTCATGTGGACGTACCAATGCCGTCGATAAAAAGTTTGTTAAGGACTTCGACGTCGCCCAACGTCGAGGACCTTATTTCGACGTTAACTCGACGTCTTGTGCTGCGTGGGTTACGAAATCGGCAAACGAAAAGGATGCCAAAATTAACATTCAGTTATATAGGCGCTTTTCAGTGCCGTGGCGGCGATGGTGGGCAGTACAGTGCAGCCTACGCCAAGCATTAGTTTCAAGCTGCTGCGCGAGTGCTGGGGCGAGCTTCCAAAGCGTCCATCTGACACCATGAAACTGCTTTCGATTAGCTGGGAAGAATTTCAGTCCAAAGAGGAACTCCCCGCCTGGGGCTTGCGTCACCTTTTCTTTTTGCAGTAGATAACTTCAGCCTGAAAAAAATGATGAGGACCGAAATTGTAAATTAACAACTTTGCGAAAAAATACTAAATTTGCACAATATTTCGGATACTATTCCATCAATGTGTGTTGGTATGTTTAGGACATTTTCAGACAAACTCCCGACCATGAAGAAAATGTCAGAGTACCTCTTTAAAGGAGTCACGAAACGTCTTTTCCCAACTTTTTCCTGCTCAGCCTCACTAACTCATAAATCGCGCATTCTACCAAACAGTTCAAGAAGACGGAAAGGGGGAGTCCCCTCTGCTCAGACTCGTCGGTCAATCCGGACAGATCCATTCTCCCCAGAAGATTACGGCTGCTCTTAAATCCAGACAAAGCAGCTTTCCGCACCCTGTTCACCCCGAAGCTGACAGTGCAGCTGTGGAAGCTGCGTGCTCCTTTTGGGTCAAGCTTCTACACTTCTGCCACGTGATCACGCTTCCTCGCCTGCATACCCACGCGCAGATGAATGAGGTCAGATGGTGACAGGGAGGCGGCTGATTGGTCCGTAGCGCTGGTCGCGCCCACCGGCAATGTCAGCTGAGGGGTGAAGGGATTGAATAAGTGAGCTCCGGTATCAGGTGACGTTCGTACTAGCCCGGCGACGCGCTGCAGTGGGGCCCGACGACGCGCTGTAGGGTCGCGGATGCGGGTATCACAGAGAAGAAGGCAGCGAGCTTACGAAGGAAAGGAGGAAACGAAATAGACTCGCTGGAGTTTTTTTTCAAATTTTCAGAACTCGAAAGTCAGAAGGCTTTTGACTTTCTAACTTTTTTTTCTTTGGCCCACTGAACGATGTGCTATTAGTAAAATACCAAGGTAAATGGAGAGATAGCAGTCCAAAATCTGCTCATGGTCCCTTAACCCGCAGAGATTGTCGGCAGCATATACCAGCTCCGCACGCACTTTATCCACACGCTGGCCCCAGGCAAAACGTTTTAATCCAGCATAAAAATACAGGATCAACCATATAACAACCTTTTTAAGCTCTTCGCAGCCAAAAGCACGCGTTATAATCGGTTTGTCCAGAAAAAGTCGCCGCCGACATTCTGCTATTTGGTGTGTCGATTGCTCGCCAGCGAACCACTACGTACAGAGCATGTTTTCTTCTTTTTATGTTGTTGGGATGCGTTCTCACTTGGAGGATACGGCCCTCCGGCAAATTCCTAAAATGGACTTTCCCTTGCCAGCTGCTGACATTCGGTTTCCTCCCATTTTGGAAGGGGGCAATTGACATTCTTATTGACTTTCGCGTGATCCTGGTTCAGCACGCAGCAGGCTGAAGCAGGAATGTCGAGGGACTTTGTGGTTTAGTTTACGCATTCCAAAGAAATGATCGGTTCTTTATAGAATCTGTCCAGCCTAGACGGTCCGCCATACTGTGTCTTTCTAGAACCAGTATAGAATCTGTTCAAGCTGGGCGTTCTTAAAATCTCAAAAGAATTCTAAATGTTATGCACGCGTATAGTTTGCCTTGCATGTAATTATATCATTGCGATCGGTTTGTGTTATGAGTCAAAACAGGCAACAAAAACAGTTCCCTAACTTGCTCAAAAGGCAAAACGCCGTCCTATTAATTTCTAGGGTTCGAATCCCGGCCGATGCGCTCGCAATCCGACAGTGGCTTATTGTGGAGAAGGCACCAAGTAGTCGAGCTTTTGGTTGCACATCAAAAGATCTGAAAGGCCAAAATGAATCATCAGTCAGCCCGCTGGGGCGTGTTAGACGCCCTTCCTTAATTTGGTACTCTAAACCCTCAAATACTTGCCATTTTTGAGCATCCTCGATCAGCCAGCCCCGTAATATCAGTTACTTTTGCGCACCAGCACGCGTCGCACTCTCTCCCTTTCTCGCAAACTGACTGAAATATTTGTACTGGTTGACACCAAACAAATTTATAATTAAAACTCGATATCTATACTTACTAATGAGTTAATTGTGATTAACAAATTGAGTCCTTAACTATATAAAGCGATATGCATACCGCGTAAAAGGGTCACTGATGTAATGGCTACGGAATCAGTGCTTATTTATGAGATGCGTAGGTGCCTCCTAAATCCCATGGCTTCCCTTTCAGTAAAGCCTATTTCGGATTTAATTGGAGTTGCTTCGAACCACTTGGTTCTTGAATATTCTCATTGTTTTGACACATTCTACACCTGATGTAAATTATTCCTTTTCTAAATTTAATTGTAGCTAGCTTTTAGCGCCCGATCAGCGAAGCTTGCTAGCAAAACCGAGACTTTGAAGGAAGATTAAACGTGGCAGCTTCTTCCAGTAAAAATGGGTTGCTTCAGCCTAAACTAATTCGTTCATTCTTGCTCAAGCTGCTCATCACATTTGTAGAATCAGTCATGGCCCCTTACGTTTTCTTGGGTAAATTTTCTGGCATTGCCCTTTTTATGTTTCTTGAAGAAAAAAAGTTTTGGGTGGCAATGTCTTACTTGGTGGTTAAATTTACTGGGCTCTTGCGCGTGCTCTTATATATATACAAGAAACGTGATCGTTTTAGTATAGAGAGGCGAGGAGAGAACAGAGGAGCAAGTTGACGCACGTGTTCATCTTTTGTCGTCTCTCTTTTTCAAAATGAAGCCTGCACTTCTTGAATATCGGTACTGATTCTCTCAAGAAATGGTGCTTTCTAGGTGAAACTCTGGTGACACCGAGCAAAGCAGACGCAATGTGACAGTGTGTAAAAAGAGTGCGTCATTTCCGCTCTTTTGGCCGTTCACGGAAAAATCGAGGGGCAAGGCTGTAAAAGCCAGGGCGCCGTTCGTGTCAACACGAGCTAGCTACTCGCCGCGCCAGAGGTGGGGGTCCTTCCGAACCAGGGCGGACAAGGGGAAGAGGGGTTTCCCAGAGGGGACGCAGTCAATTTGCCAGAGGCGCTGTCGCATAAGGCATATAGAACGACGCGCCCGACAAGCGCCACATACTCACGCAGGGCCTTCAGCGCCACAGCCACGAGGGTAAACATCAGGAGGGCCATTTCGCCCCAAGGGAATGCTTTCGGTTTAACTTTTGTTACCGATCAGATTTTTTTACCTCGAATTCAGAACCGGCAATACCCGTCGACGGGTAGTGCTTGTTCAATCTGCCCGACAAAGAACCCGGTGTGGTTCCTACGAGCGTGCTTTTACCGTTCCCTCTGCCCGACAAAGAACCCGTCATGGTTCCTACGAGCGTGAAAGACGTCGGCCTGGATGCGCTGCCATTAGAGTGTTTTAGTAGGTCGTTCATTCGTTCCCGCTACGCTATCTGAAATTCACTACGACCTCTACCATATGTACGCAAGCGGAACCAGCATTTTAAGATTTAGTAGAACATTCGAAGCCCACCACAGATTACACTGTTACGAAAGCTAACGCAACGCCACTACCGGCTCTCTCAGACACGAAACATAGGTTCAAAAACAAAGGTTTGTAAATCAATTCTTTGGATTTTTTTATTGACATCGCTATCCTAATGGAGTATTTTTTTCTTTATCGAATAAAATTATAATCTTTGCTTTTTTTAAGTAAATAAATTAATATTATGTTTGTAATTGGAAACAACTGACGGTTAAGCTATCCAAGCCAATCCGATACGAATCAAGCACCAAAGCCATGGAGAGAAATCAAGCAAAAGCAGATTGTTGTGTGTATGTTTTTGATGCCGGAAGTTAGTCAGCCTCAGTGGGCGTCTGGTGTCTCAGCTGCAGATGAACAATTTAGCCAGCGAGGTGCAACCGCTAACCAGAGGTCTTTAATGTGCAGCACGCAGGAGTGATACACGACCACACGCCGGTACGATGCTCATCCATATCGAAATGGGCAGGGGTGGGGATTGAACCCAGGATCCCTGGAATCTCCAGCGCGAGCTTTCGCTTCACGTGCTCCAAGCCGGTGTGCGCAAGCCCACTCGGCCACCGATACCCCAAGAGAGAAATCTTTAAACATGAATTACAGCAACCGTAGTTCTTCTGCCGTGTCGTTGCGATCGGTCTTTCTTTTCTTTTTCGCACTGTTCACCGAGAATGAAACGCCACAAAAATCCCTCAGATCCGCCTGCTCGCTCGCTTCCTGGGTCGGTTCTGTCCTCACGACAAAAGCGGCCGAGCAGGAGGCCGCACCCTTTGCTCACAGCACCACGGATTAGAATGTCTTTTTTTTTCCGTTGATGTATTTAGCGTGTTCGCCATAAATCGCTACCTGTTGCAGTGCTGGAACAACTTTGTCGCTGCTACTTCCCGCAGCAGCAAGATATAGACGCTTTAAACATGCGCCAGATTGAGACGCCATTGCCGACCTTCACTTGTCTTACCGATATATGCATCCGAGCCACTAGAGCGGACGCGTTGACGAGTCTCCACACAGGCCTATGCTAGGACGAAGGACACAGTAGCACCTAGAGTGGCAATAACCTGTCTTGCTGTGGCAATGATAAAGTGAAGCGAACGGAATAAGAGGAAACAAAAACTAAAGGTCGATATGGCGGCGCCTATGAACAGCTGCCTGAAAGCGTCTATATTCCGCCCCTGAGAACCGCGATCGCGAAGCGGACAGACGCGGCGTGGCGGCCATTTTGAATAGCGTCCCTCGCTGGCTCTCCCTAATTTCGCACAGACTCGTTCTCGCGAGACCCCACAGTAGAGCACAGCGCTGTCAGCGCGCTACGTTTCCCGCAACTTCGGTAAAATAGCGCGCCTCCTCTAGTTTTGGCAGTTCCGGTAATTCTCCGCTAGCATCGCACATGCGCAGTGCTGTCATCGCTCTAGCGTATAGCGTAGCTGGGGTGCCAAAACGATCTACTAAAGCTCTCTATAATGGCGGTGCTGACGTTTTCGTTTCCCGGGGACCAGCGTCATACGATTGGGTCGGAAACAATTGGCAGGAACGAGCGGCTCTGACGGGTTCTCCGCAGCGAATCCATTGTCCCGTTCTGCGTGCGTTTGCAAAAATGAAAATGTAATTTCGATGTGACTGGGCTGCATCGATCGGGGTGCGTAGCTGGGCGTTGCTAAATTAAATGGCTTTGTCCGAGGCAGCCTTACAGGCCGTATCGACGAAGGCTTGTCGCCTCCGTGTTGACTGTGCAGCGAGGCCTTAATTTCGCATATAAATTTAATACGTCGATGCAATGGCAGCGTGTCTGTTTCTTGCAAGTTATGCATCGTTCGAACTTTTAGCTGCGTACCTCATTCACAGCATTCTAGTGCACGTGTTCCTTGCATCCTCTCTATTCTGAGCAAGAAGGTGTAAAGTATAATTTCAGAGAAACAACTCCGCTGATCGTTATGTTTCCCGCAGGAACTAAAGAGAGTAGTATTCTTATACAAAATTAGTTATAATGAAATCCTGAGGAATCGGCACTTTTTATACCTACAACTGACATTTCTCTTTTTTGTTTTTTGCATTGGGCGCTATGGGTCACTTTTGCAGTATCTTTTGTTTCCATTATACTGGACAACCTTAACATTCAGGAGCATTGTTACAGACTTGGACTTATAAGTAGAGTTCCTTGTTGTGGGAGTTTACTTTTCTTCAACCTCGGTAATGGTTTGAAAGGGTTTCGCTCGAAAAATGGCGTCGCGCGAAAAATCTAGGTTTATATGGGCTGATGCCAAGGAAAATAGGGCAACGGACATGGGATTTTTGAACCTCTAGAGAATATTTACGTGGTTTGAATAATTGGAAAGCGCCCCTGCACCAACAAGAACAGTAAATAAATAGAGATGTGGTTATGAAAGAAAAGGCCTCGCTGAAGCTTACCAGAGGTTGTGTTCCGGGTAAACACAAATAAAACATGTGATCAATTCATTTCTTCCCGTGGATCTTTCCTTTTCTTCAAGTACTGCTTTTATTGGGGATTTTCATATTTAGCCATATTTCGACTAAACGGGCTCAAGAGTTAATTTACGGGATTACACAAAACCCCCCTCATAGGATACGTCTCAACGCCAATTTCGTTTTCCCTTAAAATCAAATATTTTATTGCCCTAACTTAAACCTAGCCTTGAACGCGGTCATTACTAAGGGACGAACGTGAAGAGAACACTACTTTAGTGATTTCGCTGCTGCAACGTAGCTTTATGAACGACAGGTGCAATGTATTCGCGCCATCTAGCTGACGGAGAGAGCTAGTGTAGTGTCTTGGGCAACACTAAGGCCCATCGCCCAGTGTACCGCCTTGAGGCAGGTGAACAAAATAATAAACATTCAAGGCTCATCATGTAATTGACGACACCTGCCCGGAGGCCCACAAGACCACGTAAAGCACACGAATAAATCACTTGTCATCGTTAACCCTCTCTCGACCACGACATGGTGGCAGCAGCCACGATCAACACTGGCAGTGGCAGCGTAGGACGCCAAACGAAGGTACCCAGGCAGCACACCAATATAGGTCCTATGTTGGTCCCATATTTGTAAACAGTGGCAATATTATTGGCCAATGTGTGAAAGTTCAACGCGGAACTATATAGGTGCGATATCGTGTGCCCATATTGGTCTTTGCTGTGGACCCGATATTGACCAATATTAGTGCACATAAATTATTAGGGTGGGCTAGTTTTTCAACCTACTGAAATCAATATATTATTGATATTGAAATAGTATACCTTTAAAACCCTACATAAGGTGTATCAGACGGCTTCTAGTTAGGTGGAAGATCATATCAAACTACATCCTTCAAAAGTCGTGTTGAAATAATGTTAAACGTTATATGTTTTAATGTCTTTAATAGTATTTTTTTATTTAACATTTTTTTTATTAATTTGTTGATTTCGAAATATCCGTATATATCTAAATTTGCTATAATCCTCCTACTTATTTAATTTTTTCTTTTTAATATTGTACTTCTTGTCTTCCCTACAACTTCTAAAACTTCTTTCTTCTCTTCCTTAGTTTTCTATAAAAACCCCAGTTGTGAGTATAGTGTTCTCCTGTCTACTTCATGTCCGTGACTGTCCCTTGTGCTTTATAATTTCCATAATAGTGCACACTCTCGAGCCAATAGTTGCTACAAGAACTTTCCCAATAGTTACCACTATTGGTGCACGGTTTCAAGCCGATACTGACTACACGAACTTCTACAATGTTGATCACTATTGGTACAACATTTTCTTGTCAATATTGGTCGTGCGAATTGCCCCGATATAACCTATATTGGATCACATGTTTGTAGCCAATGTTGGCTACGTATCTACTTCCTCAATATTGTACTTTATACATGGGTTGCACGTGACGTCATATCCTTCCTCCTTTCTGGTGGCCAAAACCTGCCGTTATACTTCGTTTCACCTTATGTGCGAGCGAAGGCAAAGCTGGAAGCGCTGGCACGGAAGCTCCGTGCGTTCAGGCTTTGCTCGAGCGCGCGAGTTGGGCAGAAACGCAGAAGCGCTGGTCTCGCGCTTCCAGCTTTGGCTTCGCTCGCAGATAAAGTGAAACGAAGTATAACTGAAGCTGTGTCTACCTCGTTTCCGCTCGCTCGCGGCGCCCGTTGTACTGCTCGCAGAATATGCACAGTAAAGGCTACGCTCGAGCGAAGTTTGGCCACCAGAAAGGAGGACCAAATTACGTCAGTGCAACTTCACGTATTGGCATACTCACTCTAGCTAATATTGGTTACACCACCTTCCTCAATATAGGTACTATAATGGTTCCCCGTTTCGAGCCTAGAGTTCCTGTATAGGTTCCCTAAGGAGTCAGAGTTCCGCGTTTGATTCCACGTTCCGCGTGCCGCCCTCGCCACTATTCGCCGAGATCCGATCACGTGAGGAGCCGGATCAGTGTCGTGCAGCCAAGTAGACGTTGCACGCGCCCCGGCGTACGTTGCCCTGCTTTTGAGCGCGCCGCGGGCCTCGAACGCGCGGCGCCGCTATTCGCCGAATTCAGTCACGTGAGGAGCGGGATCAACATGCCGTGCAGTGAATAGTCGGCGCTCCGGGTGTGAACGCGCAACTCTGGCTCCCGTAGTAGAGCCTATACAGGAACTCTATTCTAGCCCATATTGGCAGCATGAATGTCCACCAATATCGCCCTATGTTGATAACATTCTCGAACAGTTTAATTTACAGACATAAATATAACACATTTTTTTCTCTTTCACTACTTTAATATTTACAAGCAAAGAAGGCAGGCAGGCTGCTCTCTTCACTCTTCCACACTTGGCACAGGGCTTCGGCTCTGCCCCGCTTGGCCATGCTTTTCTTACACTTTGGCCTTGTGACTGCCCCGTTTGGCCTTGCACGTTCAACATTGAACCTCGGACCTGCCCAGTCTCGGGTGGTTCCTATGTTGCTACGCCACCCTCCCGGTCCGCGGCACCAGACAAGTACTTCCCAGTGGCGTTCTGGATGTGAACGCCTTTGACGCTCTGTACTCACCCTTGATGGCGGCTGAAAGTAGACGCATGATACTCGACCTCTCAAATTAATGTTATAACGAATAGAACACGAGTGATACTTACGCTGTATGCAAATTAGTGTTCAAGTGATAACAAGTGAGCAAGATTTCAAAGCAAGATTTCAAATACTAACAAGTAGAGTTATGGTTAGTTTTTATACAGCACCGAGATTTAAAAACGACAAAATTGGAGCTGTCAAGCCAGCATGTGTTGTACTGTCATGAATGGCTGGGTGCTTCACGTAAACCAGCACGTGCAAGCATGTGCAGCGTGCGCTTGAACGTATAGCATAGGTTGCAGGAACTTGTCAGCACGAGCAGAGACATGGTGGCGGCAAGACGCCCTGCTGTAAATCAATTTTAGGGAATATTCACTGTCGAGCCATATAATGTGCGCGGCTGCTGAGCGCGTGCTGACGGCGAGCTTCGGCACTTATTTTGCAACGTGCATTCTGTACCATCATGATGGCCGGTCTTACCATGCCATTAATGTGAGGCTCTACACATCGCTCTCAAATATGGCGTCTAGTGAATACCCCTATACTACATTTCATACTACGTTGTCAAAGCTACTGAAGCTTGCGCGTGACTTCATCTATGGTTTTGTTTGCACGAGAACACGCCCAAATCAACTGGGAGATCTCCAACCCTACGCTTAGCGCAGTTCTTTCTGCTTCTTGCAAAGGCGCAGCGATGATGTCAGAACGCCGCGCTCTTATTGGCTGATTGAAAAAAAAGGGTAGACCTCAAGCCATCTATCATTGTGGTCTACCCACTATCCTTTCAATCAAAACCAATCAGAGCACGACGTCGTTCTGACGTCACCGCAACTCCTTCAGCAAGAATCAGACGACTTGCTCTCCGCATACTCGCGCCAGCAGCTTTGACAGCATTGTACACTACGTATGAAACAGAGCATAGACAGGTTTGTCATTTAATCAGAGGCGGACTTAACAATAGGCACAGAATGCAGCTGCCTAGGGCGGCGAAATTTCGGGGACGGCTAATTTGTGGCCACCTTCAAATTAATTGGATTTTTCTTTTTCTAAAGTATTGCTCCGAATTCGGCTATTTTGAAAATTCTAGCCCGAAATCTAGCTACTTTTGAAAATGTTAACTCCAAACTTAGCTGATCACCCCCCCCCCCGTCAACCCCAGTTCCCCATGGCCAATGACTATGGGGAGAGGGGCTGAGGAGAGGGGCGGCGCTGCTAAAGGCCGCCTAGGGCGGCGAAATGCTAAGTCTGCCTCTGCATTTAAGTCCTCCTGACACAAGTGAGTCACAACATTATCTCACTTGAACTATATATACTCATGTTCTTCTACTTTGACATAAGCCCGTGTTACAACCGCATGCAACGCTCTGACATCGCATCACTTGACGAGGCTCCACGACAGAGCAGCAAAGGGAAGTCTGTCTCCTCTCTGTGGCCTGGAAGTAACGCGATCGGCTGCGGGCGGATAGCGTTCCTGGCGCCACCAACGTCCAACCTTCCATGGAAAAAAACTTGATAGCATTCTTTTCCACCGTAGGTAATTTAGATCCAACGTTCCGCCAATTCCGCGTCTTCGGCCTCATTGCGGGAGCCGATGGTGAAACGAGCGCCATCGAGCGCATGCGCCATGAAAATGCGCCACGCGTTCAATCAACACTTCGCTCTCACCCATAAGGGCCGACGCAAACTTCGCGCTTTCCAAATGGGCCAGTCCCCTCCGTTCCTGTGTCCTCTCCACTGTTTACCTTGCCCCAACTTCTGGTTCCCCCTCGCAGTTTAGGAGAGGGGAGCCCTAAGAGGATCATCTTCCCTGCCGAAAACCGAGGTTGTACGTCGGCCTTCAAAGCGACCCGCGAAATGACCTTTTTACTTTTGCCAGACAACTTTTGCGCTAAACCTTCAACGTCTCACTGAATGCCGAACAGGCATCCGTTTTCGTCTCGGTTCATTAACTCTCCACAGAAAAATAATGAAATATCGACTTTTTCTCTCTCTCAACTGACCGCAAAACAAGTTGCGGCGTAATTTGACGGTCGTGACGTACGCTGGGACAGGAACCGGAAGTTCTCTTGGCAGTAGTGGAGAATAGGAGCGTCAGCGGAGGCGAGTTGGGGGTGCGCCGGCAGGTTTTACCCGCGCTAATGTCACCGACGTGACGTATTTTGTGAATCTCGTCGCCGCGATAGCCATGGACACATCGCAGCTGAGCGAAACGCCAGATGAGATATGTTACGCTACAGCGACAGCATGGGAACAGTCTCATACGCCGGTATGCCTGTTGGGAAGTGCGGCGAGTCTTCCGGTGAAGACTCCAGAAGTCAACCCAACTGTCATTGCTGGTAAAAGGCGGCCCGTGTCTGTCGTTTGCAAAGCGACGTAGATGTGAAACAAATCGCCGCGGCGTTTTTCGCGGCCTCGGGAATGCAGGAGCGAGCCGACGCGTAAAAGATGCGTTTGAGCTAACGTGCAGCCGTCAGCAAGAGCCACGTAAATACCTGTTCACACCCTGGAGCGTGACGCGCACGTTTGATGGAAGTGCTGTATTCGCGCTGTTGGTGAGCACTTCGGGACCGATCTTTTACGATTGCAACTCGATACTGACGTGGCACTCGGCAAAGGTAGGCAGGCGGTTGGCCCGGCATTGCACATAGCTCCCACGAACTTTCATAGCCTCGACAGTGACGTGCAGTCGTGTCAGAATAATAATGGCGCACTAATAACAAAGCGTACATACCGTGTTACGAAGGTAATCCATACGACGTTTATTCGAGCTCTATATCACACAAAACAAGTAGATAGAATCGACGAGACGACGTGTTCGTCAACACTGCCTCGGAAAACAAGCAGATGGCAAGGGGAAGACATTGGCCTCACCTCTTAATCTAAAATTGAGGTCAGCGATCAAACTATAATACGGAAAGGGTCCACAAGGGTCGCGCGGGCATATTCCATTCAGCACGCCAGCCGGTCATGGGCACTGTCTTGGGGCGCTATGTTGCGCTTTTGGACTGCAGGAGACTAGGAAGAGGAGTGACGTCAACAACGCTCTCTGGACGTTGATTGTGGAGTCGCTGATGACGGTGAGTTTCGCGATGCGAGATACGTTCATTCGCACCTACGTCACTTCCTCTTCCTAGTCTCCCGGGAGTCCAAAGCGCAACATAGCCCTTGGTCAAGTACCGTCGAAGCAACGCTCCACCTGCTAGGCCTATATCTGTGCAGCCTCGCTTGGTCGGAGTAGGTGGATTCCTGACCGTCGTAGCTTTTCTCGGGTGTTTGTGGATCCAGCGTTCTTGTTCGTCGTGGTCTGTTTCAAGTACTTTCTTTCTTGCTGCTTGAAGTCGGGACGCGCGAGAAGAACACGTAAAAAATAAACGTTCGTTGGTCGTCGTGACCACGGTGACCAAGCGACGCTGTCGGCCATGCTGATTTGATCGTAAAAGGACAGCTCCGGAGCTGGCTCTCAGCTTCGTTTACCACACGATAGATGGCGCTTGGCTCTCAGCATTATCAAATTTGGCAATTTTCGCCACACATCTCTAATTATGCTACAAAATGTGGATCTGAATATTATTTAACAAAACTTTTAGGAAACATTTGCCGGCTATTTATTGTTTATGATCGCGGTGCTGGTGAGGTAGGCGCTTACCCAATAGGCGACGTGGATTCGGCTGACGTGCTGCAGTTCCGCGGATGCATAGCAGTGAAAAGGCAGAGAGCTTTCGAAGGAAAGAAGGCGCAAAAGAGTCCAGTTTTCTTTTAAAAGTTCTATAGCAAAGAATTTTTTTGGCTCCCTATTTTTGTGTTTTTGTGTTTCTTTTCACACCTTTTACGACGTCCGGTGGATGAAATTCGATTTCAGAATCATTTCATGGTCCGTTTAAGCGAAAGCCAGGCCGAAGCAGCAAGCACGAGCATGTGGCCATGACCAAAGCTCGCACTGCACGAGCGCGCGTGCTTGGCAGGATGCGCTAAAAGCCAAGCGTTCGCTCTTGTGTGCATCTGTCACGCTCACATTTAAGGTGAAACGGTAGGGTGCCTTCATGTGAGCTTTTCTGGGGGTGATGACATCTGGCCATTTTGTTTCGAACGTTTATTTTTATTTATTTTTCCTGAAGCGCGTGAAATAGAGTGTCTCTGCACGCACCCGCGGCGCTGGCTGTGCTACGGCGACATTTTGTTTCCTGCGATTTCTTTCTATTTTCTGCGTATTTTTTCTGTGAGCGCGTGCTGTCGGCATCGGGTACTACGAACGATGGCATCACCCTAAACAGAAGGACATTGAGACACTTTGGTGAAACGGAGTATAGTCGATTGCGGCCAAACGCCTGGTCGCCGCTATGTGTCTGCACGTGCGGACAAACTCGTGCAATTGCAAGTTTGCCAAAGCTATGTCTCACGCACTATACTCTGTTTCACCTTGTGTTGTACTGCAGGAAGGCTAGCAAGCGCGAGCTCCTTACTTTATGGCGCACCTCGGCGGCACAAGCTCTCGTGCACCAAGGGCAGCTGCCAACGCTATGAGCTCGTGCTTCTAGCCTTCGCTGCGGTACAACATAAAGTGAAACGGAGTATAGTTGCACGCGGTTGCGTGCATGGGGCACCAGACCATTTGCAATAGTACCCAAGCATCAAGGAGAATGCACGCGCCGCACTTCGAATCTGTATATAAAGATTCGGAAGTAAATAACTATATTAAAGCGTTGACGAACGCGCGTGCAAGATAGTTTGTCTTAGGTTTTTGCTTTAGAAAGGGATACTAACTGCTGGAGGCCAGCACGTGCGGCGCGTGGAACGCCAATCCCTGCATCTCTCCTTTGGATGCTTGGGTAATATAGCAATAGATCTATAGACATTTCGCTAAATCACCCAAGAATAAAAAAGATAATGCTGGGCCGCAGGTCCATGCGCTGGGCACGCTGCCATTCTTTATACAAAAGATTCAGAAGTAAACAACCAAAATAAAAGCGTTTCTGGAACGCACCTGCGAAGTGTCACTTGTTTTAAATGTACCTACGTTCCTGGCATTCTCCCTTGATACTTGTGGCGGCTTGAGCCAGAAGCTGTGCGCGTTACTGCTGAGCGCGTGCTGACGGCGAGCTTCCACAGTTGGTTTTGCCATGCGCATTTCCACACCATCAGGGAGTACCGGTCTTGGCAGACTATTAAAGGGCATGAAACGATTTTATACTTCCGCTCCTTAGCTTTAATCCTCAACTCAATAAGGTGACGGCCATAGGGTCCGTGAGCCACTGCTGAGCGTGTGCTAATGGCGGGTCTCCACAGTCTCTATTCAAACGTGCATTCTATACCATCAAGAGTGCCCTCCTAGCAACCTATTAATGTAAGCTTGTTTTGAGTACGCGCTTTAAACAGCGCCTTCAAATATGGCGTCCGCTGAATACCTCTATAACGAATTGAGAAATCACGCCGTCGTGCATGCTTGGGCACCGGTGCGATGCCTCTAAGATTCCACCGTGGTTTTTAGGCACACCATAGAACGTGTCATTCGCCAGTGATAAGTACTGTCAGTGCACTCAATGGCAACGAACGCGAATCCAAATATGCGTGGATGGATTGATTGTTGACGAGACCAAACGTCCGAATGACGTAGTCCTTCGTTTCCAATGCGTAAGCTGGGGTTGGCTGACGTGTTTTGGGAACTCGCGGACGTGTCATAGCGAAAAGGGCAAAAACGCTTTCGTAGTATAGTGGGTTCGAAATAGTTCGCTTTATTTTCAAATGTTCATACCAAAAGCTGGCTCTTGACTCTCTACCCCCTGTCATTTGGCCCACTAAACGTTATCGCGATTGGTAATGTTCCAATCTAAAATCATTTATCCCAGCCCAAAATTTATTTAATGGCTCCTTTAATGGGAGCTCGTTCTTAGCATGCACTATATGCATCGCCCTCAAGTATGGCGTCCAGAGAATACCCCATATAGGAAGCTTGTCAACTGACTTTGATTAAGTAGCGTTGAAGGCATCAGCGTTTTATCCACGCCCGAGTATGTCGAATGAATGCAACAATAATGGCTGGGGATAAAAATCGCGCTAATCAGGCTAGCTTGTTAGAAATACGAGTTAAAGGTACCGGTAAAGGTACACTTGCCTCTCAAGTTGAGTCCAAAACCAAATACAAATGTGCAGAGCACTTTTCGTTTGTTTGTTCGGAGGCCACGAAGGAAGGGTGTGGGGGCCGGGGCGGCGGGATAAGTTATTGTTTTTTTGACTGAAATGAAAAAAACGAAAACAGGCGAACCTGTCTATTTAGCTTCCTGCCGGCGTTCCCAGAGGCTGTGAAACTCGGAAGTTTATTACACTGGTGTCGGAAAAGTCCGCGGAGTTCGTCATTCGAATTCTGCTGCAGTTGGAGGTACTCCACAGAAGCGATATACGCCGTACTTTGTGTCAACAATATATATATACAGTATATATATATATGTAGGTATGAGAATATGATCCAGATAATCATTAGAACAGCAGCTGCCCCGGCAGTCAACGAAATTGAAGTGATTCTGTGACCTCAGAGGCCGCTGGCCGACCTCTATAGACTTTAGCCTTAGAAGCGAAGCTTGCAATGTCCGCAAGGAGCGCATTTCGCCCGTTCGTCCGTCGAAGCGCGGAGCCTGTGCATTTCTCAAGGCCACCACGTTGGGACAGCCAGTGACGCGCACCAACATAAAGAAGACAGAGCGCAGAGACTTTGGGTAACTAATCTGTATGGTCCTCGTAGGCATCTTCACGCACAGGTCGGAGGTATTTTTGTGCCTTTCTACTTTCCATCTATGACCTCGTGCTTGGATAGTGCCTAAAAGGACCATCGGCGACAATGACGCTTTGCCAAGGCCAGCAGCGGATTAGTCTTAATCTCCAAAAGCTTTCGAGGAAACGAGAGACGTGGGATCCTTCGCGTTTGGAACAAACGCAAAGATTGTCAATTTTTTCGTTGCCAGCGCTTACGCCGCTTGGAATCTAATATTGAGAGGTATTTTATATAAGTATAAAAAAACCGCTAGAAATAAAAGCCCACAAAATCATCAAATCAAGGCACTGTATTATCATATTCGTGTCCTCTTGTACTCTGCCACAAATTATTGCAACTACAAACTTCATTATTAACTGATATTTAGCAAGCGATCGGAAAGACACAGTTTACATGTTCTGTGTCCCAGCGCTTGTTTTGGCGCGTATTTTCCTGTTTTAAATAAAACACAGGAACGGTGTTAGCGTGTTTTAAGGCGTCTTTACGTGTAAAGATGTGTGGGAGCTCTTTCTTAATTACTGGTCTTAAGGCCGTTGACACTCTGGCAACCGAGTACGACCGAGAGAGACGATACTTGTCTAAAACCTCTTAAAATTTCTTAGGACGAGAGAACACACTGGCACTTTGCACCATCTATGCGGTGACCCTGGAACTGCATTTCACAAGAGCGGAGGTTTTGCGGTATTTCGAGGTAGAATGTGCGTAATACCTATAAGAAAGGCTCGTTTATAACGTTGACAAAAGCTTTCGAGCCAAGAAAGAAAGTGATAATTCGCGAGAGAAATAAGGTATGCCGGACCGCCAAGTTTACACTGGCTACCCAACAGATGGCGCCAGTGCGTCCTCTGGTTGTAAGAGGTTTCAAGGAACCTAGTTTTAAGAGGTCGCAAAGAGTGAACGGGCCTTTACAGACTCTGACTGAGTGTCCGAGAATCGCCATAAATTCACACCCACGTACAGATGCGGTAAAACGCTGGGCTTGCTAAGAAGGCGCCACAGAATTCAACACTAGATAGCAACGCAATTTGTAATGCGGTAATAGCTGCGTCCAGGAAACATCTAAAACCGCACACGGTTGCACTATATTATTTTCACAAAATGTGAGGACCCTTTGTACATTATAATCGCACGCTGTACGGCAGGGCTCATGTTTGCGCGACGCCACGGTCGCGTGTGATTCTAATTAATAGTAAATTTATAATTTTTGCTATGCCCTCATCACGAACACTTCAATATATATTTCTTGGTATATGCAAAACACAGGGCGTCTCGTAAAAATTAGTAATAAAAATCTCCTTGTTTTACAGCCGTCTGAGCACGCTAGTATTCGCCACGGATTCATCCTTCCACGAATATTAGAGACTAACACCGTTTTAATGTTTACAAAATCACAGTCTAGAGTGGAAACGTCATAGCCCTGCACGCGCATGGTCATAACGTCGGAAAGCTAGTGAAACAAACGTCATGCGCACGAGGTCTGAAAATGGCACCGACCCAAGCCCGTTGTTGGAATTCTCTACAAAGTACGTCTTGGTGCTGCCAGCGGGAGCTTGTGCCTTAACTTCAAAGCATATGTATTGAGCACGCTCCCGCTGAGCCCGCAATCTGCAGCATATAGGGTATAATAAAACTCTGTTACCTCAATCGCAATGTACAACGTGATTAACGTACTTTCAGAGCTTGAGGGATTCACACTCAGCTGCAAAAGAACGGGCGCGCGTGCGACCCAGCTAAGATAACTTATGCGGCGGATTCACTCATGCGCAACAATAAAGCGGGTTGTACCGAAATAAAATTAAAAGTACTGCGTTTCTTCAACCCGGTTAAAGTTAAAACAGTTATCTTCCCGCACTTCCTTTAATCGGAAGTGCAAGCGGAGCGGAAGCTAAAATCGCGAGGCGGTCGTCTTGAACAGCGCTTCGACTGCAGATAAATGATCAAAGCACGAGGCGCGCGCACGTCTTTAGCTTCACTCACTTAAGAAGAGTCTTTTCACGAGCGTTAGTTCGATTGGTGGGTTCCTTTAAATAAAATTTTAGAGGTCGCTCGTTCCGTATTTGGTTAGAACCGGCGATTTGGGAACGCTAATTCCCCACTTTGTAACTGCCACCTTCCCCTACAGCTTGGGTGGATGAGTTCCAACCAATGGTAGCACGAGCACTGCCATCCAGAGGCAGTGGCTAGTAGGCCTATATGTATATTCATAGCCTCCTCTATACTCACAAAGCCTGGCAGTTCGAAGACGGAGCCATAGAGTGCCCGGTAGCAGATTTGGAGCGCGAGGATCTGGTAGCAAAGAGCATTTCTCGGGGAGTCTGGTATTAAGCGCACAGCTTTTGCAGTGGCGAGGACCTGATGCATGGTTCTCAAATCCGACGAGAAAAGGAGCGGTAGCCCGAGGAACGCGAGAAGCACGAGCGGACATTCCATCGCTCGGGACAAGTGTGTTTCGGCGTCTCGCCGCAGCGGGGCGCCCGTCACATGACTCTTGTCTGCCGCTCTACCTTTTATCTGCCAGGCTTTGTCAGTATAGGGGAGGCTATGGTATATGCAATTACTGACTACAAGCAGAAAGTTTTAGTAGATAGTTTTTAGTTACCAGTCCTCTCCGAACCCAGCCAACTGAGGACGCGCGGCCCATTAGGACTGGTTCACACAGCCCCATTTGCTTATATTGCGTTACGTTCGAAAGCTTACGCCACAAGTCACCGGGACATCTGTGCTTTATATTAAGCCATTAAGATAGCCTGGCACGCGACATTCGAAGCCCGCATGTTTCGACGACTAAGTAAACGGTGGTGTGTGAGCCTTCCCGGCTATGTTCCGAGTCTTCGCGAAAAATATCCGATGGGGTCCGGGGTAGGGGACAAAACAGACACATTCATTCAATTTATTTTAATGCATTGCAAAAAAAAAAAAAGAACAGCTCTTTTAAAATTTGCCTTAAAACAAGCCGGATTCCGTTCGATCGTCGTGAAGTGACTGTCGTCGACACTCTATATTGGATATGCTCTGTTATTTGAGATTTCTCTAAAATAAATCCTGTTCAGATGACGCGGCACCATGGGGCACGTACGATATATGTTGTTCGATTGATGAGACTCGTCGGATTTTATGCTGTGAGCGGGGAATACCCATACCATTCGGCCATCTTGTGTGGTCAAATAGTTGCGAGAGTTAAGAGCTTGGTAGATTGACAAGCTCGGTCGTATGGTGTCGTAAAAAATCAACATAAAATGAAACAAACATTCCTGTTGCATTTGTTCTCTCGCGCGCGGACTCACCAAAAATGGCTTTCATTTGTTTGGTTTGGTTCCCAAAAAAGGTACAACCCTTTTTTTACCATTTTTGGTAGAGAGGACGTGCTCGTATCTCCCAACTGCACTGACGCGGAGCCCGTAGATGGCAACATACGACAATGTGGTGAGCGCGTTCGAAAAACACTTCATACCTCGAAAGAATGCTATCTACCAACGAGCGAAGTTTAACTTCCGTAAACAACAGCCGCACGAAGCTGCCGACGCCTTTGTGACCGATATTTTCAAGATGGCAAACAAGTGCGAATACAGGGCCCTAACTAACAAACAGATCCAAGACAGACTCGTAGTTGGCCTCCAGGACATGAATCACGGTGAAAAACTGCAACTCAACGCCATGCTCACTTTAGAAAAATCCATCCGCAGCGGCACGAATCTAGAAAGTAGTAAAGCAGCAAAAAAAAAACAAAAAAACAATGGATTTGGAAAACCGACTTTCTAAGTTCAAGAAGTCCGAAACCCGGCTCACTGAGAGAATTGCTGCAAAGAAATGAGAAACCTCCCTTCCGAGCGTTCCATAAACAGTTCAAGATAAAGAGTGATGAAGCAGTACGCTGCAGGTGGTACGGCGGAGCACATGACTGCACAAACAATTAGTGTCCTGCCAGAAGCAAAACGTGTAACCACTGTAAAAAACGAGGACATGTATGCGTCAGTGCGCATGTTACAGAAGCCCAAAAACGAAGCGTTGCCAAGTTCTGCAAACCACACCAAAAGTTTTGAAGAAGTGCACCTCGGTGAAGTTCAAACACTCAACTGCAGAACCAACCAGAAGCTGAAACATCTTGAAGCGCCATATTTTTTTTTGACAGCAAAGAAAAAAGGAACACAAAATTCGTGCTATTTACCGTCTCCACAGCGCAGATAAGCTGCCACCTCAGACGTTCAGTGCCCACCGACATGGCACTGTTTAGCAGACATGGATGTAACTACATTCCTGTGACAAAATTACTGAAACTTAGTTAATTTTTGCTGTAATGAGTAATGCAATAAATTAATTTTCTGTGCTGATAATTTAGTAATGTAATGAATTACTTCCAGGTTGTAATTTTGAAGAAATTACCCATTACGCGAAGTGGATGGAAAGAAACTTTCGAGTCATGACATAGCTGGACGGCCATGTCTTCGTTCACGAAACACCTAGCACGACGGATGTACGGCGCCACGTCATCAGGAATGGTGTCAGGGCACGCCACTAATATCATCACATTTTAAAATCTAAGTCGAAGAGGTTAGTGTAAAAGCTCCCTTGGCAATGTTCCAGAACTTTTCGTGAGTTGCTTTGTCCTTGACAGGCCAAGGTGGTTTCATGTTGGAAACGACAAAAAGCGAGCAAAGCATGTGCTGCGCAAACTAGTGTCTATTCTTGATTCGGCCGCGATATGCCTCAGTGCGTTTTCCTTTGCCTTCACCTCAAGAAGTTTAATCAGGGAAAATCTGACGCGCTGATATTGCCGCTGGCTCGTTGGAGACAAACCCAATTTAGGAGGCGCCCGCCACCCTCTTCTTCTCTGGCGGAGTGTCCGCCCTGAAAACATCCGGCCTCCTTGAGTAAGGACCGGCGATAAGTTTTACATTTGTGTTTTGGAACAACCCACCCTAAAACAACATGGCGGCCGGTAAGCGAGAACCGAGTCGAAAGGCTTCTCCAGCTGCACGGCTTTTCACTAGAGTGACAGCGCAGGGCCTATATATGCCTTTTCCGACGTCTTTTACGCACATTGAGACATTCAAAACATTCGTCTTCAAGCACCGGCCCCATGCTTCGTACGGAAAAGACGACAGTATTGGCGTGTGGCGGTTCGGCGCCTAGGACCACGTAGTGTTATTGATATAGCCTCCACCAGATGGCGCTCAAAACGGCAAAAAGAAAAGTCGACGGGGCACCTTTTTATCTTCCTCGCCATTCATACACAAACAATAAAGGATATACAATACACTGCACTGACATGCAAGCAGACAAACGCACAAACAGCAGCACAACAGCGAAACCAATCTCGCATACTTCTACGAATGACAAGTTCACCCGGCCGCTAATATGGCAGTCTTATTTTTGAATTCGGCTTGACCGGTTACTTTCACACTTGTCGCATAAACACGTAGAGGCTGACCTAATATTAATTCTACTTAACATTGCTTTGTCATTTTCCAAGGAAATTGTTTATATCTCTTAACCCAGGGCCTTGAAAAAAGTATCAGTGGATCAATTATCTAAAATATCAAAATTACTGCTTACTAATGACTTGATGACTCATGTTAAAAATGAAGTATTGACGGTGGTTCTTATTTAAGGGTATACCAAATGATTAAATTTTAGTTAATTATCCAATTACCGCGACGATTATTCTCCTATCTAAAATCCGCCGAGCCCCAAAACACACGGGGAACACGGCATTCATATAACCACTTTTATCAATATATTTTGGATTCAAAATCCCACTACCCCGTTCATTGCCGTAAAATAACACGCACTTCTGGGGAACGGTAATGGGCTAGGAATATGCCACGAAAGTTGAAATCATTCTCACATTTTTGAATGCGTAGAACTACACCTCTATCGAGCAATTTTGAACCGCGAACGCCAAATTGTTTCTGATCTACACCTCCATTTTTACTGCGACAAAGCTGGTGTTTGGGCATTTCCATTACTTAATGCGAGTCTTTTGTGTTCCCTTTTGAAATCTGAAAAGATTACAAAAGTTTGGTGTTTCAAATACTGGTGCAGTTCATACGTCCATAACTTTAAACTAAATAAATCAGTTTGAAGGTAGAATTGAAGTCAGCATAGGTTCCGCTCACACAAGCCACGATATGCAGCACACGTGACGACAAGACGCAGCCGAACACACCAATGAGGTGAAAGGAAACCAGCCGAATGTTGCTTCACAGATGCACAGCGGCCCCTCCACGTCGCGGCGATCGCCCAGTGTTGTTAGGTAGTTTTCTATTGCTGCTAAAATGCTTTCCTCGTTTATTGTTGGGGAATTAACAACAAAGAAGAGAACAGCCTTGAGTTGCATTCTATTTTACACCAGTCTCAAGTAATTCAACATAATGGTAAACCGAACCGTTGTTTTTCCTGTTAACCCCAAGAGGCATAGGCAAGCGCTGGTACCAGTATCGTCAGGGAGAGAATGAACGCATTTCCTCCCTTTTCAACTTCCGATAAAAGGCGCGCCGGGCTGGTGATCGGGCCAACGCCTCCTAGATAAGAAATCCAGTGCTGAATTTTGCTGCGTCACTAAAGAAGGCCACCGTAGGCCAAATATTGGAGGCGACTTCGGCCTCAGCGTTCGGCTAGGAGTCGTGCTCTTAGTGATTGGACACGAACTCCATCCGAAACGCTGACGCACCACTCGGGTCCAATCTCTGTCCTACGGTGGCCTTCTTTAGTGACGCAGAAAAGCACTTAGGCTTTCTTATCTAGGAGGTGTTGATCGGGCACGCTTTGTGAAGTCGCGGAAAGGAAGGGGCGGCGCGGTCAGAGGGAGCGAAAATCAAATTTCCTTTCTAAGCGTGGACAGATCCGAGATGCAAAAAGGTTCCTAAAACTCTCTATTAATAGGATATAAATTTAACGCTCCATTCTAATAACTCCGACTATCTAAACACTAACCAAGCACTCAAGCTGCGGTTCCTGCCGTCACCGGTTCGTCCACCGCTGCCGAAGTAAACATCGAGGAGGAAGTTTCCGTCCCTTTATCAAGCTCCACGAGACGGCGCTGCACGTGAATCAATGAAATGGAGAAACGGAAGCAACCTTTGCCCCTTCCCTAGGCGACAGGGGAGAAAAGTCGTTTTTTCCTTTCTGTTATTCTTCTTTTATATTTTAGAGTGTACTTTTCTTTTCGCATCCGCTGGTGAGACCAGCCAAGAACAACTAATGAAGATATCCAGAAGTGCTTCTTCCCTTTTTGGGTCACGCGCTTTCCCCACCCATCACCACCGGCATATCACATGGTCCACTGCTGGGTGCGCAAAGCTCCTGTTATTCACCAAGAGACCCACGAGGCCGGTCCTCACTACAAACTGGTGTGAAGTTTACCCTCCCCCCCCCCTCTCCCCTGAGCACATCTGACAATAGGAACGAAATTATTTTTAAGCGTCCTTATAAATTCATAAAAATAATATGATAGCGCAGTTGAAAAACAATTTGTTTCATCCTTGGGTTAACCTTAATCGTAGCTGTTTATTAAGCTGGCACTCTTCATAAAGCTATAGTGGAGAAAGACTTGCAAAAAGAAAGTTTCTACTAATTGCTCGCTCACACAACAAACATAAGGGTACCTTTGATACGGGTCCTTGCGCAATCGGCGAATCAGTTTCGCGCATTTGGGTCGCGCGAGCACTTGCCACACGCAGAGGAGCGCGAACTGATTGACCGAGTTCTCTAAAAGTCTCTTAATTAATTGAAATGCGTTCAAAACGCCACCAACTCGCCGAAATTTTGCTTTATGCGAGGTGATACATCGGGTAATCGAAACAATGACCAATTAATTTTTTATTTTTAGTATTTTGATTCTAGACTAAGCAGATCAAACAAAAACTAAAGCGCCCACTTGTGACCACGCGGTTCAATGGGGCGACAGGCTTCTCCGAACGATGTCCAGAGTATCATGGTTTTCCAAAAGAGGTTTTGGCTGTCGGAAGAAGGGAATCGCCGGAAGTCTCATGGATTGCTTCACTCTTTTCGCTTTGTGGAACGACGTATAGTTTTTTATTTGTTTATTTTTATTATGAGCTCCTTTACGAGCCATCCTAGATAATGGTTCCTTCCGTTCGCTTTTCGGTAGTGAAAGGTTGGTTGTTTTCTATCTGTAGGAGTCTAACAAGTTGTGTGGTAGAGTAACTGTCAAACTTAAGAGTAATGTTTAGATTTTTTTTCATAAAGAAACTGTCGATTGTTTATATAAGGGGGATAGAAACGTTCTTAGAATTTCTTCTTGTCGTGCAATTTCTATTCAATTTCCAAACAGTAAGTTTTATGGAAGGTATAGACAAAATGAGTACCCAGAAGCTATAGACAGTGGATAGATGGTGGATATATGTTTTTTAGACATATATGCCTTTATACAGTATACTCTATAAGACTTCTGTAGAAAGTGGTGAACTATTTTTTTTGTGTAAGGAACTCCACGAGTACAATTATTGCAAATGTGTTAAGAGCATACATTTTTTAAGAAATACTTAAATCGGACTCAAGCTGATATGTATGTTTTTTGCATTATGGCTTCGTCTGGTGAGACTCGCCGTGTTTCTTCATGGAACGTCCCACGGCCACCCAAAATCAAACGACGAACAACAGCGATTTACTAGTTTTAGATTTCTAAATTTCTGTCAATCTCTCTGTAGCAGCTGAGCCGGCAAGCTCAAAATCGGGTGGCAGTACGGATCGGCAGTAAGCGCGTCTAGTAAACAAGTTTAGACATGCTCAAGGCCAACTGCACATTTTACGCTTCACGTGTGATTGTACTTTCTATGCTCACCGCAACTACTTTTCGCAAGACAGCAGATAGACTCAAACTGGACAATGGGCGACACCTCTACGGCCTCCATGTCTGAATCTTTAGCTGCGTTATCGGGTGAGTTGAGTTGTAGAAGGAACCATTACCTCCGCAAGCGTTGATCAACCTTGAACCATTGGATAGAATGCAGGCACTCATGTACACCTGCTCACGCAAGCCAATACTCACAACGTGTCCAATGTGCGTCACCTTTAAGTTGGTCCAGCGTCACCAAACTGCCATACACTTAAGCCCTGTCATCTGTGGAATTTTATTTGAATCAACATAGCCTTTAGCGTTTTGGAGCTCTAGCGTTAGTTCTGGAGGTCATGTCGTTTTTGTGTATTGACTGAATCACGGGTCACCTTGCACGAAGAAGTCTGTAAGGGAGCATAGGCCTCGTCTGTCTTTGTAGCCTTTTACCTCTGTATACCATCCGGTTGTATTCCCAGAGAAAAGGACACAAGGTAAACTAAGGAAAACAGCGTTTGCGTAGTTTTGGGGTGTATCTCAGCAACAGAAATGCAGCCGATATTGCAGCAAATGTAGCAGTTTGGGAAAGATGCTGGGCAAGCACACGAATGTCTACTTCCTCAGACCTACGCGGGTGGCCAGACATTCATAAAAGCACTGAATGTGCGCGTAGTCTAGTCTGTTTGCTATAAGCGGAATTTAAACGAGAACAACAAATGCGACCCTACCTGTCTGAACCTTTTGTCGACAACTTATTTTTATCTGTATTTATGGTGGCATTTTCAGGGAGTTCCTTTTGACTGACAGTGTTGAGCAACGCAGTTAACGGTACTATACCATATGTGACTGTTCAGTTTATGTTTGAACCAGTGGAGCGGCACTCGAACTCTGAACTTTGTCAGTACCTCTATAAATATGTCTCGTGCAAACACCATGCATTCATTAGAAACAGGACATACACGTTAGTGTACTTTTTCTAAAGCATCCCGCGGGAGCAGATAAGATATAACGGCATATAGCTGCTTCGTTTATTTTAAAATATCCCTTAGAGTAATTCGGTTACAAAGAAATGTCATGTGTGTAGCAAGAAGCGAATGAAATAATTTTTATTTTTATTTACCTGGGGCCTTCCGCAGTACCAAGGACAGAAACGAACTTTGGGCAGGCCAATGTACCCAAGAGCGTGAGTAACAAATAATTCCGCGTTAAAGCAACATGTACTGCGTTAAAACTACTATACCTGTTTTCACCTCAAGAACCGTAGTAAGACAAAGTCCGGCTCCACGCGGAGCATTACTAATTTCCCCCTTTACGTTGATAATTAAGACATATGTAGGTGAATTTTAGATAAGAAATATGTTATCTTATCAAGGCGTACACGTTCCAAACACCAAAAAACATCACTTTTTCCTCTGACAACCAAATCTCGTAAGAACTACTTCGCGCCGCGTATGAACAATGCGCAAAACTTGCTTTTTCTTGAGGTGAAAACGGGTATAGTATAATGTGGTGCACTCAGTTTATGCGGACCATCTACAATGAGTACACGCACGTTTCAGAAAAAACTACCGGCCTACCCCACGTGTACTAGATGACTCCTTTGGACTAATCCCTCCTATTAAATTCATCTTGAGTCATTCTTCGAGCGTAATGATACATGCCATCATAATGGCGACTGTATTCATTTGTGTGCAACGAACTTTGAATGATGTTTTTGAAGCGGCTCGGAGACGGTAAGGTAGCGCATAGCTGGGGTCACGAAATGAGTTACGTCTACGTAATCGGCACTTCATTCGCCGATAGGGGGCTTAAAAAAACACTAAAACAAAAAACAAAACTTTTTAAAGATTTTTTTTTTACACGAGAAATACTTTTTTGCGCAATATTTAAGCCGTCAGAAGCAATTTACGACGACGTAGCACTGCTCTAGGCCCTTCCCAGGAGCCTAGCAAGCTACGCTCCGTCTCTTGGTTCTCGTTGGTTAGATGTTTGTGGCATGTTCGATGTATAATTGTTTGTCCGTTCCGCAGCAGTCTTTTATTCGATTTTTTGTTTATGTCTGAGAAGCAAACCATATAAAATGAGCCATCATTATTTTCAACAATATCCCGAGATCGTCTTTTCCCTTTTGGTTTCAAACGATGACGAACATGGCTGCCCGCGACTGCGGCGAGCTGTTTCACGCACCGCGTAGCTCTTTGAGCTGGCCTGTTTTTATGAGTGCAAGTCGTTTCGCGTTCACCGAGGTGTTTAGCGGGAGATATCCTCAGCCGACGTAGTTTGCAGCAAACAACTGTCGCAAGCGCACGCCTTCAAAAACGATGGGCGCGTTCTTTTTTTTTTTTATACGACAATTTTGTTTGATTTGGCTTGATTTATTTGTTTCCGCGTTTTCATGCTGAATAAAATGCGTCGCTTCCCGTAAAAGCGGCCCTACTACTCTGAGAATCCTGCAACCGTCGCGACTGCGACCACGGTTTCAGTACTGTGAAGTAACCAACACAGGTAAGAATTTTTGGAGTCAATTGGCTGGAAGAAATTGGGTGTTTGCATCGCACCAGGTTTGTTCAGGTATGTTTCCGTGATTTCGCTCTGGAAGGCCTGTTGCTGCCCAACATTGAGCGTTGCACCTGGCTTGCGTAGTGAAAACATTTTTAATGCGAAAGCATTAACTGTCTCATAGAGCGAGCTGACGTCATCAGTTTGAAGCGCGAAAACGGCTCTAGTTTCCGCGATCGCCTTCGGTTCCATTGGCTGGCGCGCGTCGACGGGGCTCCCATTGGCCGCTGCGCCATGGCCTCCGAGATCCCGAAGCGCGCGCGCGCAGCAGCTGACGACAAAGGCAGCGGACGAGAAGACGACAAAGGGAGCGGACGAGCAGACGACAAGGGAGCGGACGAGCGGCTTGCATGCTTTCGCATTCACAACTCATAAGAAATGCTTAGGTGTACCTCGAGCTTTTTTTGGTCGCGTTTTATTAATTATTTAGCATTTTATCTGGCGAACGCTTTGAAAAAAAAAAGTGTTTAAAAGGATTGCATATTAATTTTGTTGAATTTTTTTATATTTCAGTCGAGTTTTAGCGTACATCGAGAGACGCTGAGAGAAGTTCGTATTAGACCGTGAAACAGCGTCCTAGTGCTCCATACACTAGAACTAAGGTGCCTGGAACGCGTCTCCGACTGGTGTGTTTACCGCTTCCAAAAAGTGGTCCCTCGATTTCCGCCTGGTGACGTCATACGAGTGTCATGCTGTCCCCAGTCGTGATCCTGGCCGTGTCCCAGCAGCTGTGGTGGATGTGGCAGACGCCTGTTCTGCTGCAGGTCGCTCTTCACTTCGACAGTCCACGGAAGCTACAGCAGCCGGAAGTTGGAACGCCTGGGACGCCGTGACGACAGCGACACTCGCGTTCGCGCGTGCTTTTCGCCAACATTTCTACGACCAACCGCCAGGATCGCAACAGGCAACAGCATGACACTCCGGCTTCTGTGACGTCATCTGATGCCCCCTTTGAAACCATTTTTGATGTATGGGCGGGATAGGACGCTGAACACACCAGTCAGAGACGTTCTCCGGGCTCCATACCTAGAACGCCGTTTCAGTCGTGTCTTGCGAGCGTCGCAGCACATTGGATTTTCGTATATCGTTTTCCGTCCCGCAAGGCCTCCACAACCCGCTACGATACCGAACCTACAGCAATGCCATCGGCGCGAGGCGCAGTAGTGGCCTCTTGCGGAGGCTTAGCGGGAGAAACGCGGCTACGAAAACTCCTTTTAGACGGGGGCCGCATAGCAGACGGACGGACGCAAGAGATGGCAGACGCGGACGCGGACGCGCCGCTTTCATGGCCGTGTCTTACGGGCGTTCTATGGGTCGTTGTAGAGTGTGTTCTAATAGCAGACGACGACGCACGCTGCTGCGCGTCTTCCCGTACAACTAGCAGACGGCAGGCTATAGACGTCACCGGACGTCGCGACAGGGAGACATTAGGTTTGCGAACGTGTTCAGCTGAGCAGTCTAGCCAATCGAGTAATAATGGGTGGGGTCGCCGTTCTCTTGGCGGGGCCTAGAGCGGCTGGTGATTTGAACATAAATTGAACCTAGCGTCGAAAATATTGCGCAAACATAATTATTTTTTTCGCGGAAAATTTAAGACAAAAAGTTACGTGTCTCATATAAGCCATTTAAGTGTCCCTTAAATGCAGGCCGTGCGCAATTGGCAACCGTTACAATTTGAAGATACAACTTGCGGAGCTCCAGATACCACGTCCGGTATGGTGCGATATCATCCTGTTTTAGCATTTCACACGCCGTGAACGCTGTGAACTGCTTTAACATTTCACACATTGTGAAATGATCTAACATTTCTAGGGAAACCCGTTTATTGCGATTTCAGACGAAGCTTCCGATAACTGGCAAGAATGGTTTATAGCGCGTCTCATGTGTCCTTATTGTGGAGAGTAGCTTATTTCTTGAGCATGAAAAGCCAGTGGCAACCAGTGGGCGTCCTCCCGGGAGTAATGGCGTCGCAGACCGGAAACGAGCCCGGTAACGACTTGTACCCGCCTGGGAGCGGCCCTATAGGGCACCCCATAGAACGGGCTAGCTAGGTTTGACGAGCGAGGAATTATACCCGGTTCGCGCACGGGTGCGGCTGGGGCCGAAAGATAAACGGCGCCGGAATACGCTTCGATCGAGGGCCGGAGCTCATTTCCGGGCTCAAGGGAATGCGGCCATGAACTCGCTTAGAGGCGCTGACTTGGTGGGAAGCGCAGCTGAATAATTCACGCGCTTTTATTCTTCATGGTCGATAAGCCGTCTTTGGCCTCGTCTGTTTGTCGGCCGTGATCCTGCGTGGGGAACTTAACAAATGGAAACTTTTAAATAGCATTACATTCAAAAATTCTCGTTAGAAACTTCATAAAATACGCTCGTCTCAGAAGAAAAAAAAAGCGTAAAAAAGTTTAAGTTTTTTATTTTTATATAAAATGCGTCTAAAGAGCGCGGTGTTTAGGATATGTATCGTTTAAACGAAAGTAAGGGATTCGCCGTATTTGTTTTTTGAACGTGGAGTGTTTTATTTACGTACAGTCGGCCACAAAAGCTTACAGACCACGCGAGCCGTGGCCGAGCTGTATTACCACGTTACCTTGCGGCGCGGAGCCTGTGGTTGAGACCCCCGAGCGCGCATCCGCGTCCTTTGGAACTCGCAGGCATGTTAACTCTCCCGCTTCCGGCCAATCGCCTTCTCACGAATACGGCGTCGGGCGCCCCGCTTCGATAGCCACCGATGGCAGCTCTGCCGCAGCTGTATCTCGATGGCGCAATGAGTGGCAGAAGCCGAGATATCAACTCTTTACCTCCCGCCGTCTGGCACGGTATTGTTTTTTCCCAGTTCAGCGGCCGGGAAAACAGCCATTCTGCCTCTCCCTCTTGTTTTGTTTCAGAAGCCTTTTATTTTCCTCTGCACTTGCTGCCCTCTCAACCAGTCTGTGACAACAATTAATCCAGAAATAGTAATTACATATATATTGCTCAAGTTATGAAATATAATATTCAAAGAACTTAAAACGCTTTTGAAACGAAAACACACAAAAATAAAAAATAAGGAAAAGAAAATACAGAATGGCCGTCTTCCTGGCCGCTGAGCTAGGAAAAACAATTCTATGCCGGACTGCTCAAGATGGACTTGATATCGAATCTTCTGCCAGTCATCCCGGCACCGAGATACACTTGCGGCATGGCAACCAACAGCGGCTACCGAAGCGGCGCCCGGCGCCGTATTCGTGAGTATAGGGACTTTTAGCAAACCGCTGCCGCGTTCCGACTACCGCACTATACCGGAGCCTTTGAAGCATGCTTTTAAGCGCGCGCGGCCGGTGATACCGTGGCCGCGGGGCGCGCGCTTAGAAGCATGCTTCAAAGCTCCGGTAGTGCGCTACTCGGAACGCGGCAGGGGTTTGCTAAAGGTCCCCATTAAGAAGGCGTCGACCGGAAGCGAGAAAGTTGACATGCCTGCGAGTACCAAACTACGCGCCTGGGGCGCGCATTGCGAGTGTCGACAACGGGTGCCGCGCCGCAAGTTAGCGCAGTGATGCAGCTCGACCACGGCTTGCATGGTCCGTACACTTTTGTTGACGACTGTACCTAACGCTAACCATGGATGTGTAATGGAGCATTGTGGGTTTCAAAGACCTAGAACTTTATTTGATACCGGAGGTAGTATCCACTCTAGTACTGCTAATTAGCCTATGCAAGAATAACGACCCCGTCGATTGCTAAACATTGTCGTAAAAATAAATTATGTGGGCTAAAATGTATTCCATATTTCCATATCTTCTGCACAATCAATGATCAAATGCATATTCACGTCTGGTATAAACTATAAAAATTATGGTACTGCTAATTGCCGCGTGTTTGAAATAAAAGAGATTCGTGTTTTTCTCAACGCAAAGATATATTGTGCATTGCCGTACTTTCAGCAGGGTGTCGAACCGGAGCCGAACCGATCTGATAACCGGAACCGAAATGTTATTTTTAGCCGAACCGGAACTGAACCGAACCGAAATCTTTGCCACCATCTTGAAACTGAGCCGGAACTGAACCGGAAAAATATATAACGGCAACCGGTTCAAAACTGTTCACGGTATGTTTTTTTTCTTTTTTGTTAGTATCACAAATTTAATCTTTAGGAAAAAAATGAGCAGCTGCATTTTTATCTATTGATCAAATCGTCATATACAGAATAGCGATGTATGAGAAATTGTGGGTCTTCGTTGCGCTTTTGTATTGGCACTATGATTAATGGTGTGTCACGTGGTCACATGACGTTATGATATCAAGCCATGCTTTCAAATACGTGGTTCCGGACGTCACGTCAAGGGGCACATGACGCACTGCGTCAAGTCGATTTAAATTGAGGACAACACTAGTTTAATTAACGTTGTTGACACCGTGACGTACACGATTTTCATGACCCCGAGTCAAGTGCTCGGGTTCGTGACAATCAGCATCG
>JAZHYW010039208.1:0-17368 GCA_037355805.1 Ixodes ricinus | reverse complement strand
GCATGCGAATAATTTTGTCGTGTGCACATATGGGATCCAAAACGCTGTTATCCCATTCACCACCAAACTAACAATGTCTGCATAGCCTTTTGCAATGACTTACACGTTAATATTTGCTGGTTTAGAAACCTTATTTCTTTCTCTATCTCCCTTGAGCCGTAGCCCAGTGAAGAAGATCAGATTGATCGAGGCGCCAAGTGAGGCGAGCGAGGACCATTTCCTCCTTGAGCTTGCCTATGCAGGACGTGAGAGAGGTGGGTCGGAGGGTGTCCAGGATGGGTTTCTTACCGGGTTTCGGGATGAGAACTTTGTGTGGATGTTTTCCACTCTCCAGGAAGAATCCAAGTGACGTGATTGCTGCGCCATTTGTGCCAAACTGCGCCGTAGTGCCGTTCGCGTCTTCAATTCATCCCTGTCTATTTTTGCGCTCTGTTTATTTCCGTTTACCTGCTATATCCTGCTTTATTCGACAAAATATCATAAAGTTGCGCTAACGTTGCGCCAAAACGTAATTCTACTTTATTAATAGTGAAAATATAACAGCTCAAGACAAGCTGAACGGCTGGATTGTTATGGTATGCTTGTCCGAATTTTCTGAACTTTCGATTCAGAAACCTACTACTAGATTTGATTTCTGTATCAAATTCTGACGGTACTAGAATGGTGCGCAATGTTATTACGTTCGTGGTTTGTTCTGGTGGGTTAGGAGAGTCATATATAGAGAGAGTTTGGTCATTCATTGGGAAGTACAGGAGGCAAAATGAGAAGGCGCCAATGACCAAAAACGGGCTGGGCGCGTTTCAGGACGCCCACACAGATTCGAATGTGGCCAGCCAGAAGCCAAGAATAATACCCTGGTGGTGGTCGCGAGAAAGAAAATTAATAAGTGATTCGGAGTAACTCTTGGTGACTGAAAATATGGTACACGTGATGTTTCGATCACCGTCATGCAAATCCATGGTGGTTAGATATATAGAGATATAGTAGGGATAAAAAAAGCGTGCGCGACTAGCAGAGGGACTAGCAGAGCGAAGCAGAGCGATGGCGCCAAGGGCCGTCAATTTGCCGTCCGAGTGGTCAGGCTCCGTCCGAGCAAAACAAATTTTGAGCGGCACACACGTTCCTTACACATGTCTGCATGATCATAATCGAAACATCAAGGGTCCCATAGTTTCCACCACGAGCTTTAACTCCTACGCACTTATGAGAACTCTTTCTCGTCACCACCTCTAGGGGATTTTTTTCGGCTTCTGATCGGCCAAGAGAGCATGCCAAGCCTTTGTTGTTCGTCTGGTCCAGGCCCTGAATCTGCCCGCTCCGAAGTAATCCTGTACTTTTCAGCGAAAGTAATTTCTAACGGTAATCCATTACATTTGAGGCTCGGCAATTTGTAATTGTAATCCATTACATTTTCCAAGTAACGGGCACACGTCTGGCGTGATGTCATTAGCCCCGCTAACAACGCGAAGCACGTAGAGCTCTCCACATGCTTTTCTCGGTAAAGATTGTGGTGGCATAAGGTGCCGCGGAAACGGCAGCGTACAAAGCCTTTCATATATAACAGTATTTTGGTACAGTGAATTTACTTATCTTCCGTCAATAATTTGGTATAAACCCTTTTGCTTTCTACAAACATGAACTGCCGCTTGCGTCCGAAGCGACATCCGGTCAGCACCGTTTTTGCAAGCCTGTTCAACTTGCTTATGTCCCCAGTGCTAGAAAGCATACATGCTACACGGACAAAAAAATGGAGAATCAGCGAGGGCCTTCGGCTGTCAGTATTACATCTGGAATGAGGTAAGTTGGTTTACAAGAATGCTCGAAACATTTTAACAGGTCTCGCCCTCCTTCGTTTTTTTTTTACGTTCATTTGGAGCATTGGTGGTTAAACGTTTCATCTGCATTTCAAGCAGCGTTGTTTAGGTGGCCTTTGTTAAATTATTTTTATAAACTGGAAGTTCTCTGGGACGACAAAGACTGGAGCACAACCTGGTGGCGTTTGCCGTAAGAAGGGTCTATAGTGCAGTGGGCAGTCGTTGCAGGTGATAACGCAGCTTCGCTGTCCAACCACCCACGCAGCGTGGATTGGAGCCTCAACGTTTTTCTGCCGATCGATTTTCCTGGCGAAAGTATAAACCAAGAGACACACCCATGCAAATAGAAAGCGTAATCAAAAGGGACAAAGGATATCAATTTCGAGAGTGGTTGGCTGTCTCCTTTCTAGTATTTTAGAATAATAAAAAAACAATATCAACTCAATTTTTTCCAGGTCGCTGAATGTTTCGTGTTATCGCAGGAGGTTTTTTCTTTATTCTTATGAATTGAGGCTCTTAGAAAATATATGACAGATATGAAATAGGGCTAGTCTCTAGAGTATCGACTGAGCAGGCATATTAAAAATTATAAAGTGAAGAGTCTCTTCGAAAGAAAGGATCGAATGGTAGTTTTTCAGGCTCAGCTCTGGACAAAATTAATATTTTTTTGTATATTTGCACTTTATAAATAATTTGAAGAGTTGGTTCCTTTCTTGTATGCCGCAGCATGTTTTAAATTTTGTCTTCTGTCATATTTTGTTTATCGTCTTAAAAAGAGGATCGTTTTAAAGGAGTCGAAATTAAAATCTTGAAGCTGGTCTTGTTAATATGTTTCCACTTTAGCTGATACGATGATAGCAGGAAAATATTTTAAGTGGTACCACTTGCAAGTTGTTTATCGCGCAGGTATCACTGCAAGTGGTAGCTGTTCAATAGACCATTTGCAAGGTGTACCACATGCAAGTGCTATCCTTTCAATAAACCACTTCCAAATGGTACCCCTTGCTAGTGGTACCACTTGCAAGTGGTACCTCATGCAAGTGGCAGCCTTTGCAAGCAGTACCACTCGCAATCGGCACCACTTGCAAGTGTTAGAAGTGGCATGTGGTAGCACTTGCAAGTTGTAGCATTTGCAAGTGGTACCACATACAAGCGGTTCTTTAAAGCGGCACCACTTGAAAACGGCACCATTGAGCTAGATGCACAGAAACAATCTTCAGACTTGACTATTCCTTGTTTTCATTTTAAAGAAGAGAAATCGCTCCCCTCTAAGTGTGAAAACACGTGAATGACAATATATTAAAAAGAAACATGCTATCTTATGGTGTGGTACGCCCTTGGTTGATCCGACGGAAGAGTAAATGTGCAGTATAGGGGTCTGGCGAAACCACTAATGTTTAAAGCAGCCGCCCCGCTCTCATCAAGCTTTCTTTGTGCCTGCACTCTCACGTCAAGCTTCATCATTTCCCATCAGGGCACGTGCGTAAAGCTTCACGGCTTTGCACCAGCTTCGCTAAGTAGCAGCTGTCGCGAAGGGAGAACCTCGTTCAGTTCGGCTGGGCTCAAACGTTTGCTAAAGTGGACGCCTAATATGTCCTTTGTCTAAATTTCTAATGTTTCAAAAGCAGGATTAGGGATGCTTATTGCAACATGAGCGGATATTGGAAATTTTGTTTTACATATTTAAAGAAACAGGCTGGTGGTACATTAAATATTCTGTATTGTGTTTCCAATTTGCACGTCTTTGCCAGGCACCGCAACAGTGACGTACTCCTCCACTATTTCTTGTGACTGATGTTAACTTTTTGTCGGAAGCGATATTCTTCCACGGTCTTGTTTGCGACTGTCTTAAAAAATGGCACAGCATGCGTATGTACTGTGTCGGCGAACACTCGTGTAGCAGGAGTTCTGCCCATTGAAGTAGATGGTAGGGACTCATCACGGTTCCTTGTAGCAGGGCATCCGGCCGCAAAACTAGATGGCTGTGCGTCTTTTTTCTCGTGAGCAGGAAACGAAATATCTTATATCCAAGGCAATTTCGAAGGTTGACATTTCTCCTATGTCCAAACGTGAGGTCTCGAGTAGTGGACAAGATTCCACTCATGGAATCACCAGTTGGCCGAAAGATGAGAAGGAAGGTGACGCAGTCTTTAGCTTCATTTTTGACTGCACATATATGTTGTATGATAGGAACTCGGACCGTCAGCAGATTAGCCTAGCCCTATTGTGTGATATCAACTCTTTAATTCATCTATTCTCGACCCCTTTCTTCAGAAGCAACACCCCCAGGCCCCACTTCTTCTTTCACAGCCAAGACAAAAGTACATTACTCACGTTTTCACATAAAACAATTGTATCTGTTCAAAAAAACCTTCTTCTTCTAAGTGTTTCTTGTCTCTCATCCCTTGTTTTTAGTAAAACAGCTGGCATTTCAAACACTTGCAAACTTTTGTAAATAGAAGGGCACTATCAAGCTGGAAGAACTTTTCAATGGGAGCTGTACGTGTTTCTAAAAGCTACAATAAGAAATACAAATCCTTCAGTAATCAAGCATTAGTATTGCTACAAAAGAAGGTTATGACTCTCAACGTTTGGAAGCATCGAGTATCGTGTGTTTAAGATGTTGAAACTTCACCGGCTCGCCCGCATGCTCTCTGTTATGTCTATGATTTTTATTTTTAATGCAAGCAAAGCAGTATCTGACTAAGTGAGATTGCTTTCAGCGCAATTCAGTTTGTTGTGCATGAGTGGTCGTGAAGGACACTTGGTACCGGTTATGTTCTAAAGCATCAAATTTGGGAAAGGTACTTGCGCCCTACACTCGGCGTGAACTATTGTGTGCTACGTTGTCAAGGTTAGCATGGCTTCCAGTCCTGCTGCTTCGCTTCGTTACATGGGTACGTGGCTTACCCTCGCGTCTCATTCGCACGAACTCATGCAAAAGTGAAACTGTAACAAAGATGTTGATGTCCTAGTTGGGACATCAACTTGGGACATCATAATAAAATTAGAGCGAAAGACATATGACAAGGGTGGACAGGACAGGACATGGGCTTGCCCTGTCCTGTCTTTCCTTGTCTTTTGTCTTTCGCGCTAATATTTCCATACAAGAGGTTTGGCAGTGTTGTCGCACTGTGAAGCTACACAATACTCCGTTTCACGATAACTTAGCAAACTGTGGAGTCTGCGGCTTCCGCGACCCAATAAGGGCGTCAGAGCAAAGCTCGTTACAGCACTCCATGGTCGAGGCTACGGAATTCTCGTTACCGCCACAGCAACAGCACTGTCCACAGCATAAAGTAGTTATAGACCGGCAATTGAACTCGCAGGATTGCATCTTTCGACACTATGCTACACGGCACAGAAGAAAGACGAAGGCATATTAGATTTCAACGACACTTAATTCGGATCGACCCGTTTCGAGAACAGCGTGGCTTTTGAACGATGTTTGAACGAACGAAGCCCTGTAATCGACGCCTTCCCCTCAAAGCAACTCCCTGGCATTGGCACCTGCAGGGCTCGGCAGATATTTTAAAAATGTATCTTAGAATACAAATTCTGAGATACATGTATTTTGAGGCCAGAATACAGATATAGAAATACATTTGTTTTTTATGTAAGGAGATGTCCCCTAGATACATTTGCACAAACGGTAAACAGTATCCCGGAATACAGGTACAGATACATACTGAAATATTTTTTTCCTCGAACGAGGCCATGCACTGCAAACACATGTTATAATGGTGCACTGCATTTCAAACAAAATCATTTGCATAGAAAGTATAACATACCGCACGAAATAGGAACATTCTAATTATCAAGCACTACACATGCTTATTTGATCAGAAAACGACTTTGCAAACTTCGAAAGTTAACTTAGCTACACTTCAGCATGAATAGCTTTTCAAATAGCTTATTATCAAGGAACCGGTAGTTTGGTCGCAGTAACAGGCTAGCGAAAGAGACTGTCTACAGCCGCCGAAGCGAAAAAGTACGGACTTAAAGGGATGGTGAACCGAAATTTGGATTTCAGAAAACAATGCAGCAGCGGTAGGCGGGACGCTAGAATCCCTACAACACCGCCCTTAAAGGGGGTGCTAACGATTTCCGGACTTCGGTCAAAGATTTGTGGAAGTTGCCCTCTGACACTTCTGAAGTAAAGAACAGAAACCCAATTTCGCCTGCGTGTCCTAGTTGCTGCGTAAAAAAAAGATAAATATTGGCATTTCGGGCACCCCTCATCTCACTCCGAGCCTTCCAGGGTCACACCTGGACGCACTCCCAGTGACGTCATTCGGAGTGCCATGTAGCTTCCCATGTGCTATCTCGAGAACGCTTCCTCTCCCTCTCTCTGCTGACATAAGCGGGCGTTATGCTGCGGCTTAGAGCCGAGCGAGGTCACGTAATCTTTTCGCCGTAGTTCCTTCGGCTGCCACTTGGGAGCTGCAGCTGGGGGAAAAAGCTCGACTTTTGCTTTGCGATTATGCATCGGAATCTTGATATTTTTAGTGAAGGAGGTGTTTTCTATCCTCCGGGACAGGATAAACAACGTAAAAATGACAAGATGCAATTTCTTTTAATCATAAAAATCTTTGCACCGCCGCTTTAAGGCGATATCTCGAATGGACGGCCGCATTTTTGGAAAAAGAGGTCGCGATTGAGCGAGGCCGACGAGGCGTATGGAGTCAACATATCACATTTCCTCCTCCCTTCGCTTCGCCACCTCAAGGCGGCGAGACGGAGATGACGCGAGGCCGTTTCCTCTCCTTCTCGACTTTTCTCGGAAAACAAGACGTCAACATATCTCTCAAATCGGCTTCTTGTTTTTAGAAAATACGGTCATCCGTTTGAGATGTCGCTGTATGAGTGATGTTTTGGTGTTTGTAGCGTCCCGTTGCGCGAGTCTGCCGCCGTGCTTTGTGGAATCCAGATTTCAGTTCAGCATCCCTTCAAAGGGGCCCTGAAGTTATTTTTTAACTTCCTCCTGAGCTTTCTTTTCAACTCGCAAGCGAAATGAGAAATTACGTAATCGTCGGTGGGCTGGGCGTCAATTAGAATGTTTAACCCGATGAATCGCCCCCTTTAATCTATTAATTAATCGTTTAATCGTTAGCATTTATTACCATGCATATTTATGTCAAAATAGCGAATATATATATATATATATATGCATAATTTTAAAAATATATATATATACATATATATATATATATATATATATATATATATATATATATATATATATATATATATATATATATATATATATATATATATATATATATATAATTACACGCAGTTGAAAACAGTTCAAAGACGCTCATACTCACAGACTATTATTTCAGCTGCTTGAGGCAAAGAGGTTCGTTGATATTCTCTGGCAAATGTGGCCTCCTTTGATAGTTTACAGCAGCCTCTGCTGCGCTAAACAGACACTCGCAAACGTCCTTGACGTAGCCGGGACAGGTGTAACCTTCTGATCTTGTCTGGAATTGCAAATCAAGCCCTTACACATCAACTTTAGGTTAGAATTTCACCCAAAACTGTGCCATTCAATAGGTGTATTCTTTAATGTTTGCGCGGTAAAAACATTTATTTTAACTTTCGTTTGTTCAGTCAATGTTTTACAGAGCAACCAGTAAGAAAAGTTAATTGCGATTAAAGCTTTAAACGATTCATTGATAGGTTAATCTATCAATTACCCACCCGTGGTTGTGACGTAGATTTCACCCAATACGATTACTCTAACCTTATACCGTATTTTTTGTAGCATACCATGAAGCTTGTCCTTCGCCAGTCATGATAGGTGCGGTCACGGCATTCATTGGCCACGAACGCGAATCCAAACATGCGTCGAGGGATTGGCTGTTGACGAGCTCATACGTCCGAGGGACGCGATGATCGTGTCTAATGCGTGATCTGGGGTCGGCTGACGTGCTTCGGGTACCACGGATGTATCACAGTGAAAAGGCGGAGAGCTTTCGAAGGAAAGAAGGTACGAAAGAATCGGCTATATTTTCAAAATTTTCGTAGCGAAAAGCAGGCTCTTGACTTTCTGCCCTCATTCTTTTGGCCCACTTAATGACATGCGTTTAGCGAAATTCTCATTTAAAATCATTTATTCCAGCCCGCGAAGCCCTCCACTCTTTGCACTTTAACGCGCGACCGTTGGAGAGAAGGCAAGAGAGGAGGCTGCTGAAGTAGAAAAGGTGGAGGGAGCGTTGATACCTGTTTTCTGGTGGTCGTCAAGGCAGCGAAAGGCTTCCGCCCTCACGTGGGTCTGTCCGTATCTTGCTAAAGCCGAGGAATTACCGCCTTCGATGTCGTAAAATGCGTGAACGTGGTCTGCCCGAAATGAGCCGTGTTTCGCCTCATTTCCTGTTTGGAAGATTATGCTTTTCGTTTTTTTCTGATAACTTCATATTGCGAGCGTGCGTCGCTAATTATTTGACACACGGAATCTACAGGAAATTAGAAATTAGTAAAAAAAACACAACTAGCCATTCTTCTAACCACTTTTCGAATTTTTTAGATTTCTTTGTGCAATATGCAAGGCAATCTCTCGCCCCCCCCCTTTATTAGTTAGGATGTTTTGTGGCGGTTTTATTCAAATTCTTGGATCCTACGCAACAGGCAATTTGACGACAAATACATCGAGATACCTAAGCCTGGCAAAGTATCGGATAAAATCAATACATCGTAAAATTATTTCACTACTGAGATACAAATACATTTCTCCAATGTATTTCGATACAAATATATAAATACTCGAAAGTATCTCTAAGATACTATAGCGACACATTTGTATCGCGATACTGCCCGGACCTCAGCACCTGCCACAGATTCGCGTGTAAATTGACCGTATGCCCAAGGTGCAGGGCGATTCTTGGCCAGTATCGCACAAGGGTCGACCGAAAATCTGCCCCAATTTTGGCACAATGTGCGGTTTTGAACCACATCCCGACATCGGACAGGAATTCGCCTACCGCCATTTCGGCACCGGCCTAGTATCAGCTGGTTATCGTGCTAGTACTGCCCAGATCGGAATGTCGGTCAGGTATCGCCCAGATGTCGCATTTGCGTCTGTTCTGTACCGGCCGGACGTCGCTTATGCGCCTGCTTTGTGTCGGCTATATCAGCAGCATAACAGCGAAACTGTTTATGGCTGGGGTTCCGTGGATTTTTCGTGTGCATGATCAAAAACTCTAAGCTCACAACGCTGCACGCGCCGCACGCGCGCGCCTTCCTTAATAAAATACTGGAAGTAAATAACCAAAATAAAGCGTTGCCGAACGCGCGTGCAAGATGCCATTTGTTTTAGGCTTTTGCTTTAGAACAGTTACGCTACTGCAGACGGCGGCACGTGCGGCGCGTGGAACACCATTTCATGCATTCTCCTTGATGCTGGGGCAATTTAGCCATATGTCTATTCAGTAGATTAGTTATCAATAGGCGCCATTTTCAAGATCAAGCTAGTACACTTTCAGGTAGATAATAAATATTTCTCAAAGATTATCCGCTGTGTAACCCGCGTCGGCCATGTCTACGCGCGCCGCCCTCTCTTTGTCGTTCCGAGCCGCTTGCGTGCCCAGTTTCCTTTCCTTCCGCTCTTCCCGGGGTGGCGGTCCCGTCGCGCGTGTCTAGTTTCCTCCGGCTCCTCGGGGCGGGTTTGTGTCCTGTGCTAAACAGCTTCGCTGGTCATCCACCTTCACAGAGTGGAATGGCTGATGATTTTTGGATTGCGCGTTAACTGCAAATATAATGCATACACGAACAAACGGGATTGTTTTCGATCAATTTCAGAAGTTTAATAAACAACTATTATTACACACAAGTTGTTCTCGACATACTAACAAGTGTGATATTTCTCTGTGGAATGGAAATGAAATCCTTAAATAGAATTGCACTGTTTTCATGCCAAGCAAAACTCATAAATCAAACACAAAGGACCGTGGAGATTAGAGTTTCAGCCTATCGTTCTGATGACTCGGATAACGACACCCAATGGAGTATCCGCCAATGCGGGGCCTTAAAGCGTATGCTCAGAGCGAGTCACATTAATGGCTGCTAAGACGGCAATCTTGATGGTGTGGAATGCAGCTGAAAACTGAGCTCGCCGTCAGCACGCCTATCGCGCACACAGCTATGGCTGCCTATAATGGCACCTGATCTCCTGCAATTGAGATCGAACGATCGAAAATCAGGACCGAACGGACTACAATCAGAAGAATGCTTGCAGTGTACTTACGAATAAAACATCGATATCATGTAATCCTTATATAGATGCATAATCCGACTCCGGCAGCACAAAGCAATGCAAACACAAAGTCGAGGAAGAAGAAGGTCGCCCAGATTCAACGGAAATCTCGCTGTCGCCGATGAGCAGTTCTTTGTCGAAGCGCGTTCAACAAACACAGTACAATAATTCCATGGAGTCCTACGAAAAACACGGCAATTGCCGAAAAGTTGGTATGGACGTATTCCGGCCGTTCATCGACAAGAAAACACCACCGCGACTGCAACGCACGAAAAGCAGCAGAACACAAGAGAGTGCATTTCGGAATACCGCTCGCAATGTGCGTGAACGCTGCGATCTGCTCAACGCTAAGCCTTTTCGCGCAGTTCATCGCCGACGGACGAACGAATCTTCAATAAATCGCCGAAGTTGTCGCTATGCACTTGACATCAGTAGTGTTGAGGTCACGTGACGTCAATTTTCCCACTAAATTTAGTCGGGAATTGAATTGCTGTTGAGGTCCCGTGACGTCAATTTTCCCGCTAAATCTAGCGGAGAAACTGAATTTGTCCACAGGTGGAGAGACACCAAATCATGTGACGTCATTTTCCCCGCTAAATTTAGCGGGGAATACATTGGTGTTGAGGTCACGTGACGTCAATTTTCCCGCTAAATTTAGCGCGGTTACGCCGACGCCGACGGCGACTCCTCTCAACCCAAAAACGGATGCCAAAGACCTGCACTCTAACAACACAAATACAATATTTCGTTGCCATGGCACCTGACGAGCACCGAGCTCCTTTCCAAGGATCTGGAAAGTCTGCACTAGAGGAGCCATGGCAACGAAATATATTAATTTATGTTTTTTCACAGTTTCCTCGTTTCACCAGTGAGCGACGCTAGTTCGCTGCGGGCTGTTGGGCGCGCGCATGCGCTCTTGAAAGGACTCTATCTGGTTGCTCCGCCTAAGGCAGAATCTTCACCTAAAGAGGATATCTTGCAGCGTGGTACAGCCCTTTTCCTAAGTTACCCAAGTATAACGAAGAATGTTGGAAATGTAAGTATACTCGCCGCACGCGCTTGCCGTCTCTGTGGAAAGGATTCGAGTTAATAACCAAAGTGTAAGATGATGAACGTGCGTGAGCAAGTTTTAGGCTTTTGCTTTAGAACATTTACTACTGAAGACGCCAGCACGTGCAGCGCGCGTAGCTACACTGGCAGCATGGTCCTTGGTGCTTGGCAAAGTTATCAGATTAGCTGAGTTACAAAATTTGTCATAGACGCTGCTTGCACGAGCAGTACCCCACTCACTCACCACGACTCGCCTCCCGTCGTTCGAGGCGCCAGACGAATTTCATGGAATGCGTACGTATTCCAAAAGATACGTACGAAACATACGTATTCTATGGAACACGTACGTTTCGAAGCATAGCGCCTACATGGCGTTCCACCGTGCGCTAAAGAACACACAGTTAGAAAACGAAAATCTTCATGGCGCTTAAAACGACGGGAGGCAAACTGAAGTGAGTGAGGGGAGAAGGAGGGGGGGGGTACACCCTTTCGAGGGAGTTCCACCACTGAGGTAATTTAGTAACGTTGGTGCTTGGGTAATTTAGCAGAAGGTCTATTGAATCTCGCATCATCTGTGCGCACAACAAAAGCAGCACCCATTGTGCCAAAAATAATCGAGCATAGCGCACGTTCTGTCAGCTCGAGAACGCGCTTAAACTGAAAACACTTTCACAAGCCGCAGAGAATGAAGACACATAGTAAACAGAAATACTTGCACATACGTTTATCGATTTCCCTTGATTTGTTACTTCAGAACAGATCCAGCGCAGTGCTGCAGCACCGCGAATCCAAACCAGATCACGCAATCCCGATTAGGGAGAGCGAAAATGGCACCCAAAAGCAATTAGAACTGACGAGATGGGATACGACACAGCTTGTTTTTCCTCGCCGGCACGCGGGTCGAGTGACGTGCGTAGTACGTGACACACTGAAGCAACTAATCAGAACTCTCCTTTTCCAAGCAAACGCGCTGTGTTTTTTTTTTCGTTTCTTGCTTTTTGTTATTCCTTTTTTCTATACGTGTTATTGCATATGATGACCGACGCTGTGTGGTGATGACTGATGTTTGCGGGCGCGTTCAGTCAGTTCTTCGTTGTTGATCTGGAATGTTATGTGAAAGAGCGACGACGACACTAAGAAGTTTGGATACTGCCCCAGAATGTGCTTTCTGAATGGAACGTGCTGTTCATCAAGTGTGTCGTCGCGAATTTTGAGTTGGGCATAGGATTACCCGGAAAGGTTGGTCTTGGGGAGATGGAGAGACGAGTCTTTAGGTTGTTCTCAGTAACTCGGTTTCAGCACTTGAGGTGGCCATTTACACTGACTGCGAGACTCCGTTCCTGAACGCGCGTCTTTTAGAAACCCTTCAATTTGTTTAATTTGAGAAAATATAATAAAATATATATGTGTTAGTATTCAGAGACATTAGGTGTGGATAAATAATGATGTTTGCGCGAGGGCAGACTACGTCAATGGGACTTGTCAAATGTCACCGCATAATTGTTGACATGACTGTTCGGTGAATGCGAGTGAACAATCGTTAACTAGCATTCGATCACCGCGCGAAGATCAGGGTACTATGTAATGTCTGAAAGATCCTTGCACAATAAAGATATTCGCCAGTTTCCTCAGAATTTGGTCAACCCTTTCAGTCGTGGCCGCTGCTGAGCCGCGCCGATCCCCAAGACGAGCGAAATATCAGTCATCTTCCTGGCTGGCATTCTGTTTCCCTTTAAGGACTAAAACATGCATATGCACCCACTCTTAGGAGGACTAATGGGTGTTTTTGTCCCCGCATGGCTCTCGGTTAGTTCCGGTCGAGTGCAGTTAGTCTTCAGCTTTTGCGCATGGTACCTAGCTCGAACCAGATGGTCTCTTGGGGAGCAAGTGGGATTTCAGTGGACCAAGTGCTACCGTTCGTCCTTCCAGACCATTTCTTTTTTAGAGTGTGTGCAATCAACTCGTTTTTGTGACCTTTGCCAAGTTTACCGTCAGGTCAGATATGAAGGAGCTACGGTCATCTAGTCTCAAAGTATCGAGGCCGAGACAGGGGTGTTTTCCGTGCTGGCTGAGGAGCTCTTCCAGCAAAAAACTGCACAAGCCCTTGACAAAAACTTTTGCAGTGTCAAAGGGCGACCGTCGGAATCAATATTGCTCTAAAGTTAAGGATCTTTGCTCAGAGCTTAATCTCACCAAGCTGAAGACTTCAGTCATGACGACATATCTAAACAGTACCTGTCCCTGTTTTCCTTAGATACAACACATGAACCTGAAAACTCGTTTTGCTTTTTTGTGTCTCAGAGATTGCAAGCAGGCTGAGATATTTAGCCACTTTCATCGAAAAAGGACCTTTCCATTCTCACTCCCATCCAGCCATTTCCGATTCAAAATTCAGAAAACATCATTTCCAACAATGCTTCCTCCCCCTTGTAAATGTTTCACCTTGCCCAGTGTCTGCCTTTTCCCTAGAAATCGAGGCTATGTATTACAGTCTCGGCATCCCATATTGATCAGATCGGTACTTGAAGCTATCAACCAGTATGGCCTGCGCGAATTCCAAAATTTTCTGGAATCCTAAGTGCTGGGTTTATACAGCCTGCCCCAGTTGTACCTCAGGCCTACATGATCGAACAGGATGCAGGGTCTTTATCGGGAAATGGGCTCTATGCAAAGGATCCTGCATAGCACTAGCACTGAGCGGGATCTTTCCCTCCTTCGTTGATAGAGCAATAAGCGAACGCCTTCTAAAATGTGCGTCCAGCTGTCGTGTTCTGCGGAATTTTAACGACTACCTGGTGGTTCATCCTGTCGACACTCGCGTCGGTTCTATTCTTTCCTGTTTTCTCGGCGCTGTGGTCAGCCTTAGGTTTAAGAGAGGGGACCCCACCTGCGAGGGGTTGCAAATTCTGGGTATTCGGTTGTCTCTCACTGCTTCCGAAATCTGCTATTCGTTTAAGACGCGGTCAGGGAAACCCTTGCTGCCGTTTTGCAGCTCCCACTCAAGACCAGTCAAGTTGGGAGTTGTGAAATTGTTGAGCTCGTCAGCACAGGGAAATTCGTGCGACCACCGCTCGCCCGCGAGCCTGCAGACGCAGATCACTCGCTTGCGCAGGGCCGGGTATTCAGCAGATTTACTCCTGTCCACCTTTCAAATTTTCACCGTAAATTGGGTTCCCGAGGTTCGTGTCGGTTTTCAGGAAGGAGTACAGCATGCATCCCGAATAAAGTGTCGCACCGCATAAGGACCCTCGTGGTCTGATCTGGATCTAGCGCTCTAAATACATCAAGTGCATCAAAGAAAGGGTATACTTTACTCCTATGACGTGTGGTGTTCAGAATATTAGACAAACGAAATAGTTCGTTAACGATCGCCTCCGAGATCAACATATTGAATACGATTCAGAGGCTGCGGAGTCCTTGAACTGAATAAAGTCCACGTCAAGGACTGCCAGAAATCCATCCCCAAATTTGAGGGCACCAGCGTCGTTATGGCCTCTTCCCACTGAAGCGAAAAACACGGATTTTCGTCCAGCGGAACCACAAAGTTCCGTGTCCCTGGTGCTGCCCCAATGTAACGGACAACACCCCTGACAAACACCGACAAGCGCCCACAAACGATCCACGACGGACAAGGTCTTGTTTGCCGTTGAACTGGAAGCGTCGCCCGCAGTCCCACCGAGGAACATCTCTCGGAGACGAACTTATCCTCCTCTCCCACTTGTACCCTCTGTTGCCTCTATTCCCACCCTTCTGCTCTTCCTCCCGTTCATCCCGTGGCTCGCCCCGCCGCTCGACCTTCAGAAAAGACTTCGCGGCCACTTATCGTTCCCGCAGTTCCCGTCCCTCGATTACCTCGTAACGGTCGTGTCTGGCTTCCTGGCGGTCGTGTCGCGAAAAGGAATTTGCTGTGGCTGGTTTTGCTCGCGAACACGTGGCGCACGAGCTGGTGCTTCGAGACGCGGAGGACCGACCAAAGTAATACCCCATTCACACGGGCGGTACCTTCAAGGTACCACCCGTGTGAATGTACCTTTAGCATAGGTCCCTATCGTAAAGAGAGATGAAGTTGGTATTCACACCGCGCGCAAAGGTCCCTTTCGCTAAAGAAGGGTTAAGAATGAACGGAGCTCGGAGAACTCCCTTTAGAGTTACAGGGAGTAGCCTCGGAGCCATGAATTCAAAATAAAAATGTAGCATTTACGCTTCAGCATTGTTTATTGCATTGTAACGAAAAAAAATTCAAGGCTAAAATTTCAAAGTGCACGTGAGCACAAACCTGATGGAAGACGGCGACGATTAATTTACACTCGCGACGGCGGGCAGCAGCGGTGGCACGAACGCAATGGCGGCTGTACCAGCTGTACGTGATTTGAGTCGCGACGACGAGTCGTCCGCTCCGCTTGCCCCGAGCATTTGTGATACCATGATTTCGCCTGATTGACCTGTGAACTTGGCTGCCAGCACTAGCGGCACCAGTAAGACAAGCCCTATAGTCCGCTGGCCCGAGGCGGAAATATGGTCGCTAATTCGCCTCTGGGAGGGCAACATCGGCGAACTCCGGCGACAAAGGAGGGACGCCGGAGTGTACGAGACGATCCGCCTCGGTCTCGAGAGGCTCTCTATTGAGGAGATAGGAGGCAAGTTAGCGACAACATCGGCAAGATCACTTTCCAGGTTTCTGCTCACCTGAGCTCGCTCGCCAACTCTCGGAGCGCGCTCGCCGAACTTAAACTTGACGAAATGCGGTATTTGATGTCGCTACGACATGTAGGAAACAAATACATTGTTTTGATCAGCACACCCTTAATTAGCGGTAATGTTCTAGTGTGTCGCCTTGGTGTCTCCGTGGCAAAATGCTGACCTATGGGTCCCCAGTTGGCGGGTTAAACTCTCGGCCGAGGTGTCCCATATTGGACGCGGAAGGCTCTCGGCTTCACCTCAATAGATACCCAGCCTTCAGTCCTCCTCTGGATGTACTTGATGTCGTTCGTTGGTTTGGCCCACGTTCCCCCGGAAATCACGTTTATTACTGTTTGCATTGATGATTTCTGTAACAAAACACACAACAAATTGCAATTCTTCACAGAACGTGACAAGAAGGGATCTTGGTTCCCTTGTTCTAATTATAGTTGCAGCCAAAATGCATTGCCAATCCCCGTTTTGGTTAAAAATAATTTTTTTAGAAAATATTTTGGTTCACGTTTGCGTGTGGCTGGATTAACACTGGAAAAAAAGAAATGCACATGAAATATTGTACCCAGGCGGCGACATAGCCCGAATCAGTTGCTAAATACTTAGGAACATTTTTTCAAATATTTTTTACAGGACCAAAAAGAAAAACCAGACACCCGGATCTGGGAACGTAACCTGGCCTTAGTACTACGAGCTTCATAGATTCTTGGGATGCCTGCCGGTCAACAATCTCAGCTTAGTGGACGATTCACTTTCTGGAGATGTTTGGGGGGTATTTGAGTGATCTCATGTGCTTTAAATTATTATACGCTTAGGAGGAAGGCCCGGCCCCGGAGCATATTTGTACCTGTAGTTACAAGGCTTCCATCCTCCATGAGCATTTGTGCGATTGACGCATGTTTCAAGTCGATACATGGTTCGTACCTACCTTACGCGAACGACTGTCTGTGGCCATGTTAATGGCCACAGAAAGTCGTGCTCATGATTCCAGCTTTGCTGTGTTCATAGTTAACTGCTCCTCTCTCAACGAAAAACTTGCTTTGAGTGGTATTAATTACACTTTTACCGATGCCTGTCCATTATAAAAATGTACGCGCAAAAACAAGAGATTTTTCAACAGTTAGACGTCGTAGATGTTTCGTAACCCTACATTGATTCCGGGGATGGAACTATGTTGCATTGTCAAAATGACCAAGGTAGTGCAATGAATGTTTGCACCTGTCATTTGAACCTGCAGCTCGACTAATACCTTACAAATATTGCTAGCTGGAGGCGGCTTTCCATTGGTTTCGGCACAATCTTGCTTCAGTCATATAGCCGGCCTTGTAGCAAAAACCATGCTACTTTAATGATGATGCAGTCATTTTTGCTTTACAAAAGCATAGATACAGTTTAATATACTGCAAATAAAGTACGACGAGGAAGGAAAACAACAAAAAGCAGTCTCTTACGAGATGTGACACACAAAGGCGATGCCAGCATCTTGTAATGGCAATGATAATGAGGCATGTTGTTCTTAGTTCCAGTTTTCAAACTTTTCCTGGTCCCACAGCGT
>JAZHYW010039207.1:0-25645 GCA_037355805.1 Ixodes ricinus | reverse complement strand
GCATCCGCGACGTGAACCGACGGTATGAGAGTACCCGGCCACCTCATCATCTGGGATGCGCCAAACCGTACCATCGCTCGCGTTTGTGACCTGCAATCAACGTTTCATATTGCTGACATATTGAGCAATGGGTGCAAAATACGACTCTTTAATCCAGTATATTCTGTTTTGAAATTTCTCATGAACCGCTCGAACTCGCTGCAGTTGTCTGCTAGATCTTTTTTTTTTTTCGAAAAAAACATCTTTAATTAGAAAGAAAAATAATCATTGTCGACAACGGATTTTTTCAGCACTCACCTATTGCCAGGCAAAGATGTTGGACGCGGAAGACATATCAGCTCAGAACCCGGCAGATGACTGCAGATTCGCGCGCAGAAAAGGGATAAGTGGACATTCTTCTGGGTCCGCAGCGAACCTTCGATAACAAAGTGAGTATGTTCCACTGCGCCGTGAGTCCCAAAGGCGCGGGCGCTTAACGCTCGAGGGTGCCCCATGCGGGATTTTTCCCTGTCCTGTCGAGCGCTCCGCTGTGGTAGCCTCGCATGTCCAGAGAGCACACTTGAAGACCCTATACTAATATCGTAACACCAAAAGTACAGACAAAACGTTTGCCTAAGCAATGCATACCCTGAGTGCTACTCTAAAAGTGGGATTGCACTGACTCGGCAGCTCGGTGGCATACCTAAGGTCTCTCAGCGGGTCTGGGGAAGCGCAGCCTGGGCAGGACCTGGAGTTGGGGGGGGGCAAGCACGTAGCCAGCTGTATATCTAGCCTTTGAGCATGATGTAGCTACTGGACATGTGCGAACATAAATACATTCTTATGAAACTCATTAGAAATTGGCGAAAATAGACACAACGACATTGCATAAAAATGGTCTAAGGTCATCTATGGGAAATGTGAGCGATATTGTTGCGAGAGGTTTACCGCTCGCCACCTCGGAGCTGACCGGCTCGCCTCTCACAGCGCGTCAGGGGTGAAGTTGACCCGGCTGCGAGGGCTGGCAAGGCAGTCGAGGTGCATGACTGGCACCCGTCGCAACCAGCGGGTAAGTCCGGCAGTCCTCGCGGATGGACCGCAACGACTGAGCGTGCGTCCCCGAAACGCTTCTGGGAGCTTTTCAGCATGCGCAGCTGCGGCGCTGGTCGCTTCCTGCTCCTTCAGCGCCGCCGTGGAACGAGCGTGGACGAGCGACACCTTCCCCCATCCACCGTTCGCGTTGCCACGGTGCGGGCAAAGGCGCCATGGCTCCCGTGGCTGCTCTTCTCCATCACGGACGGGCCTGCCCCGTTCACTGCGGAGGAGCCGCTGTGCAGAAGAGGGTCTGCCCTGAGTTGATCTTCTCGCCGCAGACGGGTCTGACTCTGCTCTGCGCTGGTGCTGCCGCAGACGGGGAATACTACACGTGCCGCGGCGGTGCCGCTCGCTGACAGGCTTGCAATGCGCAGCCAGGATATTTAGGCTGCGGACGGAAGCTGAGCCCGGATGCCGCAAAGGGATGTTGGGCTGTTCTGGAAGGAGGGAGGGGGTGTTCACCCGCCTGCCGAGCTCTCAGAGCCCGCATGCAGATCCTTTTCGGTGCACCCTTCCGTCGTTTGGGTCGATGTCACCGCCTTTATGATTGGCAATCATTGGTACCTAAGAAACTGACGGGCCCGTGTTCCCACGTGATGGGCCATCTGAGCGGCGACAGTCACGCGGCTATCTCTCCAGAAAGGCATTCTGGGCAGAAATAACACTATTAGAAGAGCGGAATATGATTTACTTTCTGCCGCAGAATGTAGCGGCGGCGGTAACCTTCGTTAGGAATTCGCTGACCGACGAAGTCGTGTACCATTCGGCTGCAGCGCTGAGCCCACGTTCCTGACTCATTTTCCGGTCGCCAGGAACAGGGGATTTCTGCCTTTTTCCGCAACCTCTCGTTAATGATCTTCCCCATTCTCATTATAATTGTAATACCCCATTCAAATCAGCGATGTGGAACCGGGACAGTATCCTTGTTTGTATCGCTCCGACAAAGATAAGTAAGCCGCGACGTTCGCGTCTTTGCACTGCGTAGGGCCCTTCTCACGTTGGAGCAAGCGATGCTGCTCAGCCACTTGCCTGGTTGCTCAGAGGGTTAGTTCTTCCCAGGACCAAGTCTCCGTCATTGAATTCCAAGTTCCGATGACTCTTCTCATACTGCGCTGCTTGCTCAGTCCTCGTGGCATCGAGGGTTATCTCTGCATCGTGCAAAGCCTTAGACAAGCGGTTCGTTAGCTCTGCCGCCTAACTGCAGAGATCGGGTGTCCTGGTGTTCTCTGTATGTTCCGTAACCCGCTCACCAACGAGGCGATATTGCTTTACCCAGTTTCTCAAAACGGTGGCGTGAATCTAGTCCCGTGGTTCTCGACCGCTTGTCTTTCGCGGACCCCTTGTGGATCGGCGGAGATGACGGCGGACCCCGTTTGTGGTGAGGGGAACGAAAATGTATAGATTGTGGTAGAGATTTATTAAATGAATATAACTAAGGGCTAGTGCAAAGAAGATTTCCTCACTGACATACACATTAAAAAAATCACCCGAAAACTACAACGTTTCTTTTCAATCTAAAAAAAAACAAACAAATTATTGCAGTGTTTGACTGATGAGATTGAGCTTCGCGGACCCTTAAAATGCTTTAGCGGGCCAAAAAGGGTCCACTGGACCTCCATTGAGAATCACTGATCTAGACTTCCTGTTTACGGTATTCCAATTGGCAAAACCGATCTCGGCGATGTTCTCATCCCGGTCTCGGAGTGTCTCTGTCAGCGCGATCTATTATGCTGTTGGTATTCCGATTCACTCGCTCTGTGATATTGGTTTCCGGGATGGTACGATGTCGTCCTCTTGTGCTTTATGTTCAGCACAAAGCAGAAGTCTATAAACACTTCACTAGTAAAACAACTAGCGTTCTCACTAACGAAAAACCTGGGTATACCGGAGCGCAGGGGAGTAGCTAGCAACCTTTGGCAGGTTCGTACTAAAACCAGCTTTCTCAGTGAGTACACCTCTACCCGCTCCGAGGAAAGATCGGTAATAACTAAGAGATTACTGCTTTCCCCGTGGGCTTCTCTGCAGTGGGCCAATAATGTTGCCTGCGACGATCTCCCACAGGTGCACTCTAAGCTCTTTGACCTATAGTAAAGGTGCATATTTTCAAACCCTAGTACACTTTTATGTTATAAGGTGCATTGTAACTTAAAGCTTTTTGAAATTAGTATAAGGTTACATGCTTCAGATCTTTTAGAGGTTACGTTGTATGCTTCTACTTTTCGCTATTAATTGTAACCTTTATCTCTGAAGAGAACCAAGTACCTCATAGAGCTGCGAGAAGGAAAAGACATGAGAAGGAGGAGACGGTGCAGGAAATCGAAGCGACCATTCGCGCGGCGGGGTCGGAGTCGCCGGAGTGCTTTCGTTCCCCAAACCTGCTGTGACCTTCGGGGGTTCATTGAACAAAAGGCAGGGAAACAATGAAAGAAAAAAGCACCGGACACCCCAATGCTGTTAAGTATAATCCTTCTCCAAAACCAGGGGGACAATGGAGGTGGCCTGGTCGCCTCGACTAGACGGATATTCTGTAGGCCGGTCACTTATTCTCATCGACCCACCGCGAGCTCGGGGGATCAGCGAACATCCGTGCCGCTTAGCACGGGACCTCGAAACTCGATGACGTTTAATCCTCTCCTCGGGGAAAAACTCCGTCGTGCAAAGACACTATTAAACGGTGCGTTCGACCGACACACAAGTTTTGTCGTTTCTTACAAAAAAAAATGTATGAGACTCCCAACGCCAAAATCGGAAAGCACGTCCATCAGAGCTCTCCGAGTGTAGCGTCTTGCGTCTAAGACGCGAGATGAAACGAAAATGTTCTGCTGCGTCAGTCGAATACGATACAAAACGCCACGATGCTGTAGAGCACTGCCAAAGAAACTACAACTCAGCGGTTTAGAAAAATATAGTTTAATAATGAAACCAAAAATCAGCACACATCATGCGACGGCCATGACGACGGATGTCTTGAATTCAAAGAACCAGCACACAACGATATAAAAAATTCTATATTATATACTCGAAGCAGTCGCAGTCGGCAAACTTCTATATGGATTTCCAATTTACATCCTTTCGAGGAAACATATGGAGAATGTGGAGCTGCTGCATCGTACGATTCTCCGCACCATCACTGGGCTTACTAAACATACACGGATAGACCGGCTCATCGAATTAGTGGCCCTACCGCCTATAAGGGCAACATACGCTGATGCTCAACAAGCCTTTACAGATTGATTCGAAAACACGGTGCAAGGGCGCAGCACTTTAGCGTGGAACCAACTGAGTCACGTAGACAGCCGGCCCCCCAGTCTGAGTCCCCATGAGACAGTCCGGTTATTTAAACGAGTCAACAGGCCACACCGTCCCGAGAACAAGAGGCCCTTCGAATTCGTATTGCCAATCAGCAGCAACAGTTCGAACAAGATCACATGGTCATCTACAGAGACGCCAGTTTTAACGATGGCAAGGGGGCATGGCCTGGTACTGCCCCACACGCCGGGAACTAAATGGCGCCCATAGCTGTCACCTCCTCTATGGGGAGGCCCGGCACGCTGAACTCCTGGCAATATGGGGAGACCTTTCCTCAATCCCCGGCCCCCTAACACAACGCGAATCCATAAGAATACTGACGGACGCCAAGGAAGTGTTCGAAGAAATCGAGAACATTAACACGGATGACGCCACGGCTCAGGCCATAAGGAAACGAGTGCACGACTTACAAGAAGTGGGCCTCGACCTACGTATTCAGTGGACACCAGCACACACCGGATTGACAGGAAGGAACGCAGTGGCAGATAACACAGCCACGGCAGCCCGAGGGAGTATTGACTCAGTCACCCTTTACCCTCCTCTCAACCCACCACTTAATCTCTACGCATGGATCACAAACTCATCGAGAACGGCATACCGATGGTACTTCTTCTTTATCAAAACCAAATACCGCAGGAAACGTAAAAAAAATTCTTAAAACAATAACAACTCCGACCTACGTCGATCTGCAACTACGGCTCTCGCGCGCCCAAGAAGTATTCTTAAACAAAGTATTCGCAGACGCAGCCTTCACACCGCATATCATCAGGAAATTGTACCCGCCAGCCGCGGGCACACCTATTCACTGCAGTCACTGCGGATCGGAGTGCAGAGCTAATCTCCTGTACCTTATCTGGGACTGCCCACGCTTCTCCACCGGAAGGACAGATATTCAGGATATACCACGTGCCGATCATGACACATTACTTGATGTAATCCGAGTACGAGCTCTCCCTACGTTTCATGCTGAAACGCAATATTCTCTTTGGCCATCAGAAAAGTAAGTACCCGCAAGAGAATTTCGTCTGGCACTTCTTTCTGAAAATTTAACACCAAGAAAGCACAGTGTGGACGCTGTTGTTCTGATCATAACGGACAAGACAGGCGTATTTGCGGTGAAGAAGCTCAGAGGAGATGGGAGAAGTAAGGAGTGAGACGAGGAGCTCTTGAAGTGCTTTGCGGCGACTATACTTCGTTTCACCTTATGTTGTACCGCAGAAAGGTTAGAAGCCCGAGCTTATAGCGTTGGGAGCTGCTCTTAACGCACGAGAGTTTGTGCCGCCTAGATGTGCACTAGACCAAGAAACTCGCGCTTGTAGCCTTTCTTGCGGTACATCTTAAGGTGAAACAGAGTATAGCTCGTTCTGACGGGCTATGGTCGGGAGTGGTAATGTGTAGGCCAGGAAGTGCGTGAGTATTCCGGGGGAATTATAGCATTGAAGAGTTAAAACTTAAACTTGAAACTCAAACCACACTTTAATAAAAACAAAGATCTCGACGTTTCGGGGCCAACTCGGCCCCTTCACAACAGGCGACTGTTTCTGTACCGGGCAAAGGCCTGACAACGAATCCGAACACCCCGGGTGGTCTCCGGGGTATCCCTCTTAACTCTGAAACGTTGCTGCTGGAAAGGTACCCGTCGACCGGTTTACGTAGCCACGTGTGCACTGAATATGCCAAGACTCCAACAGAAGGCGCTTCCGCCAGTTTCTTTCCATTCAGAGGATGGCGCTGTTGTCGAGGTCGATGGAGTGGTTCGTCTTCTCGACGTGTTCAGCCAGCGCGCTTCCTCCACGATTCTTCTTCATGGTGTCGTTGTGGTGGCGCCGCACGCGCACTGGATTGTTCTTCCGTTTCCCCAACGTACGAGGCAGGGCAGTCTCCGCAGCGTATTTTGCTAAACCAGTCTCTGTGCCCTCTTCCTCGGGGGTGATCCTTTGGTAGGTGGAGAAGGCCACCGATGGTCGAGGCTGACTTGTGTGAGACCACTATGCCGTACTGTTGTAGTACTCGGGATGAGAACCACGCTTGTGCCTTTGATGTAGGGTGCACACACGTGGGTGGGGGAGGGGTGGCGTCTTGGGTTGAAGGGGTGCGTCGAAGTTGCTTGATTATATTGTTTACGAATCTAGCTGGGTAGCCATTCTTCCGGAGCTCTTGTTTGGTTGTTTCGATCTCTTGTCGGAGGGTCTCCTCTGAGGAGCATACCGTGATCCTCCGTCTGACGAGTGCCGAAGCCACGGAAGACTTATGTGTCCTAGGGTGGCTCGATGAAAAGTCCAGGTATCGGCCTGTGTGTGTCGGCTTCCTCTACACACGGAAGTCCCGACGGCCTGACCTTCTCACTGCAGAGACGTCTAGGAATGGGAGGCAGCCGTCTGATTTGTGCTCGATCGTGAATTGAATAGCTGGCTCGACAGAGTTTAGATGTGTGTGGAGAAAGTCGATCTCACGGTTGAGCGTTGTTGAGGAAGGAATGAAGTGAGTCCTGACTGTCAGTGAGAATGTGATGGCCAGGAGAGGTGTGGCACGTATTGGCGGAATCTAAGGCTTGGGCGGGTTCTAGAGAAGGGGGCTGGGGACACGGGAGAAGTAAGTGACGAGGGCAGGGTCGTTGGAGATGAATGACATCAACCGTGCCTTCCGGCGTTTCTTCAAGGTAGCAAGCATGTGTATAAGTAATTTGTGTGAGGTCAGAGTAGCGATAGCGTAGTGTGCACAGGCGAGTATTCCTGGGGCGAGCATGGTTTACTGGGTGCATATTCCGGGGTAGAGTGGGAATCTAGATACGACGCAAGGTTGTCCACAGAGATGGCTTGAGTGGGTGATGGCATAGTGAAGACATTGCCACGCACGCCGGCGAGCGAGGGCATGCGTGGCCGAGTGGTTACCGCGCTTGACTTTCGTGCGGAGTCCCAGGGTTCGATTCCTGGGAGTTACGCGTCTTTTCTTTATTCTTGCAGTTTAATATTCTGGTAAATTCGAGAACTCTGTTGCTTGTTCGAGGTCCGAATGTTATAGTCGCCGAACCTTTTACGCAGATTGTTCCAGAAGCCAACGCGTGTACATAAGGGCTCCGCGTGGCGAGCCGCAGTCAGTTTCCCCCAGCGCTCGATCCTTGTGTTTCGCCGACATCGACGCCTGCGACGCTAACCTTCTCCTTTTTTGTTTTAGGCACAAGTTCGCCCCATTTAATATTCAGTTCATTCAGTTATTCGGCGCTTCGTTATCTGTCATTCGTGATAATGTTGTAGAATCTGTCGTCCTTGATGTGTGAGACGGACGCGTCATTGTCGCGCCAAGAGGTGCATGCCGATGCGTGTGTCTAGGGGTGCGAAGGGTGGTTTCTTGAAGTTTAGTAAGCGCGGTGTTTTGGGGTACTACGAGGGCTAGGCTTGAGGCGTGGTGGAGAGCTCTGTTATGTGGTTGGGATAGAGTGATGCGTACGTGTGGGAGGGCGTACATGAGCCGGGAGCAGACAAGAGCCTCGGTGAGATGATGTATGTCATGCTCCTTGAGGCCATGGCGTCTACACGTCATGCGGTCTGTAACTTGTGTAACTTGAGTAAGTTGTCATTTGCAGGCATGAAGGCAGTCGGTGGCTTTGTCACCTTCCGTAATGTTGAAGCCGGGACCTTGATATTTCTGTAACGGGGGTCAGGTGGATGAGGTCACGGTCAGCTTGAGCATGGGTTCGGTGGCGGTGGTTAGTGATGGTAACAAACAAGCGTTTAGTGGGAGAAACTCTGTCAAGCGACAACAGTCTGCTTTTTTTCTTCCTCCCCCTCTCCCCTGGAGAGAAACAATAAAGTTGAAGTTGAAGTTGAGTCCTAGTTGATGGAAGAACGGCACGATGATATCTATGTCTTCCTAAAGTGTAGAGGAAATCGTGACGGGGCAGCCTGTGTAAGTCCAAAGGGTTACATCATCTGCGTGAAATTTAAAGAAGGGGATGGTTTTGCTCGAGGAGAATTTGAAGAGTTAGAAAGGAGAGATCGATGGCGAGGGGGGGAGAACGTCGGGAAACTTTACGAGAGGGCGCTCAGTAGGGTTGGCGGTACGTGGGTAGTTGGATAGCGTGGCAGTTGGTGGTAGGTTGTGGGTATAGTTGTAAAGACCTGAGCTGGAATTAAGGCGTTCGAGTTGTTCGAAGATGGCTGAGCGATGTATGGTATCGAAAGCTTTTTGGAAGTCAAGACCCACAATGCAGCGCAGTTGATGGATGCTGGGGTGTTGGTTAAACTTCGTATTGCATGCGAATAATCGTGTCGTGTGCACATATATGGGATCCAAAACGCTGTTATCCCATTCACCACCCAACTAACAATGTCTGCATAGCCTTTTGCAATGACTTACACGTTAATATTTGCTGGTTTGAAAACCTTATTTCTTTCTCTATCTCCCTTGAGCCATAGCCCAGTGAAGAAAATCAGATTGATCGAGGCGCCAAGTGAGGCGAGCGAGGACCATTTCCTCCTTGAGCTTGCCTATGCAGGACGTGAGAGAGATGGGTCGGAGGGTGTCCAGGGTGGGTTTCTTACCGGGTTTCGGGATGAGAACTTTGTGTGAATGTTTTCCACTCTCCAGGAAGAATCCAAGTGACGTGATTGCTGCGCCATTTGTGCCAAACTGCGCCGTAGTGCCGTTCGCGTCTTCATTTCGTCCCTGTCTATTTTTGCGCTCTGTTTATTTCCGTTTACCTGCTACATCCTGCTTTATTCGACAAAATGTCATAAAGTTGCGCTAACGTTGCGCCAAAACGTAATTCTACTTTATTAATAGTGAAAATATAACAGCTCAAGACAAGCTGAACGGCCGGATTGTTATGGTATGCTTGTCCGAATTTTCTGAACTTTCGATTCAGAAACCTACTACTAGATTTGATTTCTGTATCAAATTCTGACCGTACTAGAATGATGCGCAATGTTATTACGTTCGTGGTTTGTTCTGGTGGGTTAGGAGAGCCATATATAGAGAGTTTGGTCATTCATTGGGAAGTACAGGAGGCAAATGAGAAGGCGCCAATGACCAAAAACGGGCTGGGCGTGTTCCAGGACGTCCACACAGATTCGAATGTGGCCAGCCAGAAGCCAAGAATAATACCCTGGTGGTGGTCGCGAGAAAGAAAATTAATAAGTGATTCGGAGTAACTCTTGGTGACTGAAAATATGGTCCACGTGATGTTTCGATCACGGTCATGCAAATCCATGGTGGTTAGATATATAGAGATATAGTAGGGATAAAAAAAGCGTGCGCGACTAGCAGAGGGACTAGCAGAGCGAAGCAGAGCGATGGCGCCAAGGGCCGTCAATCTGCCGTCCGAGCGGTCAGGCTCCGTCCGAGCAAAACAAATTTCGAGCGGCACACACGTTCCTTACACATGTCTGCATGATCATAATCGAAACATCAAGGGTCCCATAGTTTCCACCATGAGCTTTAACTCCTACGCACTTATGAGAACTCTTTCTCGTCACCACCTCTAGGGGATTTTTTTCGGCTTCTGATCGGCCAAGAGAGCATGTCAAGCCTTCGTTCTTCGTCTGGTGCAGGCCCTGAATCTGCCCGCTCCGAAGTAATCCTGTACTTTTCAGCGAAAGTAATTTCTAACGGTAATCCATTACATTTGAGGCTCGGCAATTTGTAATTGTAATCCATTACATTTTCCAAGTAACGGGCACACGTCTGGAGTGATGTCACTAGCCCCGCTAACAACGCGAAGCACGTAGAGCTCTCCACATGCTTTTCTCGGTAAAGATTGTGGTGGCATAAGGTGCCGCGGAAACGGCAGCGTACAAAGTCTTTCATATATAACAGTATTTTGGTACAGTGCATTTACTTATCTTTCGTCAATAATTTGGTATAAACCCTTTTGCTTTTTACAAACATGAACTGCCGCTTGCGTCCGAAGCGACTTCCGGTCAGCACCGTTTTTGCAAGCCTGTTCAGCTTGCTTATGTCCCCAGTGCTAGAGAGCATAAATGCTACACGGACAAAAAAATGGAGAATCAGCGAGGGCCTTCGGCTGTCAGTATTACATCTTGGATGAGGTAAGTTGGTTTACAAGAATGCTCGAAACATTTTAACAAATCTCGCCCTCCTTCGTTTTTTTTTTTACGTTCATTTGGAGCATTGGTGGTTATACGTTTCATCTACATTTCAAGCAGCGGTGTTTAGGTGGCCTTTGTTAATTCTTTTTATAAACTGGAAGTTCTCTGGGACGTCAAAGACTGGAGAACAACCTGGTGGCGTTTGCCGTAAGAAGGGTCTATAGTGCAGTGGGCAGTCATTGCAGGTGATAACGCAGCTTCGCTGTCCAACCACCCACGCAGCGTGGATTGGAGCCTCAACGTTTTTCTGCCGATCGATTTTCCTGGCGAAAGTATAAACCAAGAGACACACCCATGCAAATAGAGAGCGTAATCAAAAGGGACAAAGGATATCAATTTCGAGAGTGGTTGGCTGTGCTCCTTTCTAGTATTTTAGAATAATAAAAAAACAATATCAACTCAATTTTTTCCAGGTCGCTGAATGTTTCGTGTTATTGCAGGAGGTTTTTTCTTTATTCCTATGAATTGAGGCTCTTAGAAAATATATGACAGATATGAAATAGGGCTAGTCTCTAGAGTATCGATTGAGCAGGCATATTAAAAATTATAAAGTGAAGAGTCTCCTCGAAAGAAAGGATCGAATGGTAGTTTTTCAGGCTCAGCTCTGGACAAAATTAATATTTTTTTGTATATTTGCACTTTATAAATAATTTGAAGAGTTGGTTCCTTTCTTGTACGCCGCAGCATGTTTTAAATTTTGTCTTCTGTCATATTTTGTTTATCGTCTTAAAAAGAGGATCGTTTTAAAGGAGTCGAAATTAAAATCTTGAAGCTGGTCTTGTTAATATGTTTCCACTTTAGCTGATACGATGATAGCAGGAAAATATTTTAAGTGGTACCACTTGCAAGTTGTTTATCGCGCAGGTATCACTGCAAGTGGTAGCTGTTCAATAGACCATTTGCAAGGTGTACCACATGCAAGTGCTATCCTTTCAATAAACCACTTCCAAAGGGTACCCCTTGCTAGTGGTACCACTTGCAAGTGGTACCTCATGCAAGTGGCAGCCTTTGCAAGCAGTACCACTCGCAATCGGCACCACTTGCAAGTGTTAGAAGTGGCATGTGGTAGCACTTGCAAGTTGTAGCATTTGCAAGTGGTACCACATACAAGCGGTTCTTTAAAGCGGCACCACTTGAAAACGGCACCATTGAGCCAGATGCAGAGAAACAATCTTCAGACTTGACTATTCCTTGTTTTCATTTTAAAGAAGAGAAATCGCTCCCTCTAAGTGTGAAAACACGTGAATGACAATATACTAAAAAGAAACATGCTATCTATGGTGTGGTACGCCCTTGGTTGATCCGACGGAAGAGTAAATGTGCAGTATAGGGGTCTGGCGAAACCACTAATGTTTAAAGCAGCCGCCCCGCTCTCATCAAGCTTTCTTTGTGCCTGCACTCTCACGTCAAGCTTCATCATTTCCCATCAGGGCACGTGCGTAAAGCTTCACGGCTTTGCACCAGCTTCGCTAAGTAGCAGCTGTCGCGAAGGGAGAACCTCGTTCAGTTCGGCTGGGCTCAAACGTTTGCTAAAGTGGACGCCTAATATGTCCTTTGTCTAAATTTCTAATGTTTCAAAAGCAGGATTAGGGATGCTTATTGCAACATGAGCGGATATTGGAAATTTTGTTTTACATATTTAAAGAAACAGGCTGGTGGTACATTAAATCTTCTGTATTGTGTTTCCAATTTGCACGTCTTTGCCAGGCACCGCAACAGTGACGTACTCCTCCACTATTTCTTGTGACTGATGTTAACTTTTTGTCGGAAGCGATATTCTTCCACGGTCTTGTTTGCGACTGTCTTAAAAAATGGCACAGCATGCGTATGTACTGTGTCGGCGAACACTCGTGTAGCAGGAGTTCTGCCCATTGAAGTAGATGGTAGGGACTCATCACGGTTCCTTGTAGCAGGGCATCCGGCCGCAAAACTAGATGGCTGTGCGTCTTTTTTCTCGTGAGCAGGAAACGAAATATCTTATATCCAAGGCAATTTCGAAGGTTGACATTTCTCCTATGTCCAAACGTGAGGTCTCGAGTAGTGGACAAGATTCCACTCATGGAATCACCAGTTGGCCGAAAGATGAGAAGGAAGGTGACGCAGTCTTTAGCTTCATTTTTGACTGCACATATATGTTGTATGATAGGAACTCGGACCGTCAGCAGATTAGCCTAGCCCTATTGTGTGATATCAACTCTTTAATTCATCTATCCTCGACCCCTTTCTTCAGAAGCAACACCCCCAGGCCCCACTTCTTCTTTCACAGCCAAGACAAAAGTACATTACTCACGTTTTCACATAAAACAATTGTATCTGTTCAAAAAAACCTTCTTCTTCTAAGTGTTTCTTGTCTCTCATCCCTTGTTTTTAGTAAAACAGCTGGCATTTCAAACACTTGCAAACTTTTGTAAATAGAAGGGCACTATCAAGCTGGAAGAACTTTTCAATGGGAGCTGTACGTGTTTCTAAAAGCTACAATAAGAAATACAAATCCTTCAGTAATCAAGCATTAGTATTGCTACAAAAGAAGGTTATGACTCTCAACGTTTGGAAGCATCGAGTATCGTGTGTTTAAGATGTTGAAACTTCACCGGCTCGCCCGCATGCTCTCTGTTATGTCTATGATTTTTATTTTTAATGCAAGCAAAGCAGTATCTGACTAAGTGAGATTGCTTTCAGCGCAATTCAGTTTGTTGTGCATGAGTGGTCGTGAAGGACACTTGGTACCGGTTATGTTCTAAAGCATCAAATTTGGGAAAGGTACTTGCGCCCTACACTCGGCGTGAACTATTGTGTGCTACGTTGTCAAGGTTAGCATGGCTTCCAGTCCTGCTGCTTCGCTTCGTTACATGGGTACGTGGCTTACCCTCGCGTCTCATTCGCACGAACTCATGCAAAAGTGAAACTGTAACAAAGATGTTGATGTCCTAGTTGGGACATCAACTTGGGACATCATAATAAAATTAGAGCGAAAGACATATGACAAGGGTGGACAGGACAGGACATGGGCTTGCCCTGTCCTGTCTTTCCTTGTCTTTTGTCTTTCGCGCTAATATTTCCATACAAGAGGTTTGGCAGTGTTGGCGCACTGTGAAGCTACACAATACTCCGTTTCACGATAACTTAGCAAACTGTGGAGTCTGCGGCTTCCGCGACCCAATAAGGGCGTCAGAGCAAAGCTCGTTACAGCACTCCATGGTCGAGGCTACGGAATTCTCGTTACCGCCACAGCAACAGCACTGTCCACAGCATAAAGTAGTTATAGACCGGCAATTGAACTCGCAGGATTGCATCTTTCGACACTATGCTACACGGCACAGAAGAAAGACGAAGGCATATTAGATTTCAACGACACTTAATTCGGATCGACCCGTTTCGAGAACAGCGTGGCTTTTGAACGATGTTTGAACGAACGAAGCCCTGTAATCGACGCCTTCCCCTCAAAGCAACTCCCTGGCATTGGCACCTGCAGGGCTCGGCAGATATTTTAAAAATGTATCTTAGAATACAAATTCTGAGATACATGTATTTTGAGGCCAGAATACAGATATAGAAATACATTTGTTTTTTATGTAAGGAGATGTCCCCTAGATACATTTGCACAAACGGTAAACAGTATCCCGGAATACAGGTACAGATACATACTGAAATATTTTTTCCTCGAACGAGGCCATGCACTGCAAACACATGTTATAATGGTGCACTGCATTTCAAACAAAATCATTTGCATAGAAAGTATAACATACCGCACGAAATAGGAACATTCTAATTATCAAGCACTACACATGCTTATTTGATCAGAAAACGACTTTGCAAACTTCGAAAGTTAACTTAGCTACACTTCAGCATGAATAGCTTTTCAAATAGCTTATTATCAAGGAACCGGTAGTTTGGTCGCAGTAACAGGCTAGCGAAAGAGACTGTCTACAGCCGCCGAAGCGAAAAAGTACGGACTTAAAGGGATGGTGAACCGAAATTTGGATTTCAAAAAACAATGCAGCAGCGGTAGGCGGGACGCTAGAATCCCTACAACACCGCCCTTTAGGCGATATCTCGAATGACAGCCGCATTTTTGGAAAAAGAGGTCGCGATTGAGCGAGGCCGACGAGGCGTATGGCGTCAACATATCACATTTCCTCCTCCCTTCGCTTCGCCACCTCAAGGCGGCGAGACGGAGATGACGCGAGGCCGTTTCCTCTCCTTCTCGACTTTTCTCGGAAAACAAGACGTCAACGTATCTCTCAAATCGGCTTCTTTTTTTAGAAAATACGGTCATCCGTTCGAGATGTCGCTGTATGAGTGATGTTTTGGTGTTTGTAGCGTCCCGTTGCACGCGTCTGCCGCCGTGCTTTGTGGAATCCAGATTTCAGTTCAGCATCCCTTCAAAGGGGCCCTGAAGTTATTTTTTAACTTCCTCCTGAGCTTTCTTTTCAACTCACAAGCGAAATGAGAAATTACGTAATCGTCGGTGGGCTGGGCGTCAATTAGAATGTTTAACCCGATGAATCGCCCCCTTTAATCTATTAATTAATCGTTTAATCGTTAGCATTTATTACCATGCATATTTATGTCAAAATTGCGTATATATATATATATATTGCACATATATATATATATATATATATATATATATATATATATATATATATATATATATATATATATATATATATATATATTACACGCAGTTGAAAACAGTTCAAAGACGCTCATACTCACAGACTATTATTTCAGCTGCTTGAGGCAAAGAGGTTCGTTGATATTCTCTGGCAAATGTGGCCTCCTTTGATAGTTTACAGCAGCCTCTGCTGCGCTAAACAGACACTCGCAAACGTCCTTGACGTAGCCGGGACAGGTGTAACCTTCTGATCTTGTCTGGAATTGCAAATCAAGCCCTTACACATCAACTTTAGGTTAGAATTTCACCCAAAACTGTGCCATTCAATAGGTGTATTCTTTAATGTTTGCGCGGTAAAAGCATTTATTTTAACTTTCGTTTGTTCAGTCAATGTTTTACAGAGCAACCAGTAAGAAAAGTTAATTGCGATTAAAGCTTTAAACGATTCATTGATAGGTTAATCTATCAATTACCCACCCCTGGTTGTGACGTAGATTTCACCCAATACGATTACTCTAAGCTTATACCGTATTTTTTGTAGCATACCAAGAAGCTTGTCCTTCGCCAGTCATGATAGGTGCGGTCACGGCATTCATTGGCCACGAACGCGAATCCAAACATGCGTCGAGGGATTGGCTGTTGAGGAGCTCATACGTCCGAGGGACGCGATGATCGTGTCTAATGCGTGAGCTGGGGTCGGCTGACGTGCTTCGGGTACCGCGGATGTATCACAGTAAAAAGGCGGAGAGCTTTCGAAGGAAAGAAGGTACGAAAGAATCAGCTATATTTTCAAAATTTTCGTAGCGAAAAGCAGGCTCTTGACTTTCTGCCCTCATTCTTTTGGCCCACTTAATGACATGCGTTTAGCGAAATTCTCATTTAAAATCATTTATTCCAGCCCGCGAAGCCCTCCACTCTTTGCACTTTAACACGCGACCGTTGGAGAGAAGGCAAGAGAGGAGGCTGCTGAAGTAGAAAAGGTGGAGGGAGCGTAGATACCTGTTTTCTGGTGGTCGTCAAGGCAGCGAAAGGCTTCCGCCCTCACGTGGGTCTGTCCGTATCTTGCTAAAGCCGAGGAATTACCGCCTTCGATGTCGTAAAATGCGTGAACGTGGTCTGCCCGAAATGAGCCGTGTTTCGCCTCATTTCCTGTTTGGAAGATTATGCTTTTCGTTTTTTTCTGATAACTTCATATTGGAGCGTGCGTCGCTAATTATTTGACACACGGAATCTACAGGAAATTAGAAATTATGAAAAAAAACACAACTAGCCATTCTTCTAACCACTTTTCGAATTTTTTAGATTTCTTTGTGCAATATGCAGGGCAATCTCTCGCCCCCCTTTTATTAGTTAGGATGTTTTGTGGCGGTTTTATTCAAATTCTTGGATCCTACGCAACAGGCAATTTGACAACAAATACATCGAGATACCTAAGCCTGGCAAAGTATCGGATAAAATCAATACATCGTAAAATTATTTCACTACTGAGATACAAATACATTTCTCCAATGTATTTCGATACAAATATATAAATACTCGAAAGTATCTCTAAGATACTATAGCGACACATTTGTATCGCGATACTGCCCGGCCCTCAGCACCTGCCACAGATTCGCGTGTAAATTGACCGTATGCCCAAGGTGCAGGGCGATTCTTGGCCAGTATCGCACAAGGGTCGACCGAAAATCTGCCCCAATTTTGGCGCAATGTGCGGTTTTGAACCACATCCCGACATCGGACAGGAATTCGCCTACCGCCATTTCGGCACCGGCCTAGTATCAGCTGGTTATCGTGCTAGTACTGCCCAGATCGGAATGTCGGTCAGGTATCGCCCAGATGTCGCATTTGCGTCTGTTCTGTACCGGCCGGACGTCGCTTATGCGCCTGCTTTGTGTCGGCTATATCAGCAGCATAACAGCGAAACTGTTTATGGCTGGAGTTCCGTGGATTTTTCGTGTGCGTGACCAAAAACTCTAAGCTCGCAACGCTGCACGCGCCGCACGCGCACGCCTTCCCTTAATAAAATACTGGAAGTAAATAACCAAAATAAAGCGTTGCCGAACGCGCGTGCAAGATGTCATTTGTTTTAGGCTTTTGCTTTAGAACAGTTACGCTACTGCAGACGGCGGCACGTGCGGCGCGTGGAACACCATTTCCTGCATTCTCCTTGATGCTTGGGCAATTTAGCCATATGTCTATTCAGTAGATTAGTTATCAATAGGCACCATTTTCAAGATCAGCTAGTACACTTTCAGGTAGATAATAAATATTTCTCAAAGATTATCCGCTGTGTAACCCGCGTCGGCCATGTCTACGCGCGCACCGCCCTCTCTTTGTCGTTCCAAGCCGCTTGCGTGCCCAGCTTCCTTTCCTTCCGCTCTCCCGCGGCGGTGGCGGTCCCGTCGCGCGTGTCTAGTTTCCTCCGGCTCCTCGGGGCGGGTTTGTGTCCTGTGCTAAACAGCTTCGCTGGTCATCCACCTTCACAGAGTGGAATGGCTGATGATTTTTGGATTGCGCGTTAACTGCAAATATAATGCATACACGAACAAACGGGATTGTTTTCGATCAATTTCAGAAGTTTAATAAACAACTATTATTACACACAAGTTGTTCTCGACATACTAACAAGTGTGATATTTCTCTGTGGAATGGAAATGAAATCCTTAAATAGAATTGCACTGTTTTCATGCCAAGCAAAACTCATAAATCAAACACAAAGGACCGCGGAGATTAGAGTTTCAGCATATCGTCCTGATGACTCGGATAACGACACCCAATAATCCGCCGCGGCCTTTGCGCATACATCGCATTGTTATCAGGAATATCGGAGGTATCGGAACGATCTACTAAAACTCTTTATTGAGACCGAAGCAGGACTACAATCAGAAGAATGCTTGCAGTGTACTTACGAATAAAACATCGATATCATGTAATCCGTGATAGATGCATAATCCGACTCCGGCAGCACAGAGCAATGCAAACACAAAGTCGAGGAAAAAGAAGGTCGCCCAGATTCAACGGAAGTCTCGCTGTCGCCGATGAGCAGTTCTTTGTCGAAGCGCGTTCAACAAACACAGTACAATAATTCCATGGAGTCCTACGAAGAACACGGCAATTGCCGAAAAGTTGGTATGGACGTATTCCGGCCGTTCACGACAGGAAAACACCACCGCGACTGCAACGCACGAAAAGCAGCAGAACACAAGAGAGTGCATTTCGAATACCGCTCGCAATATGCGTGAACGCTGCGATCTGCTTAACGCTAAGCCTCTTCGCGCAGTTCATCGCCGACGGACGAACGAATCTTCAATAAATCGCCGAAGTTGTCGCTATGCGCTTGACATCAGTAGTGTTGAGGTCACGTGACGTCAATTTTCCCACTAAATTTAGCGGGAAATTGAATTGCTGTTAAGGTCCCATGACGTCAATTTTCCCGCTAAATCTAGCGGAGAAACTGAATGTATCCATAGGTGGAGAGACACCAAATCATGTGACGTCATTTTCCCCGCTAAATTTAGCGGGGAAAATTGGTGTTGAGGTCACGTGACGTCAATTTTCCCGCTAAATATAGCGCAGTTACGCCGACGCCGACGGCGACTCCGCTCAACCCGGAAACGGGTGCCAAAGACCTGCGCTCTAACAACATAAATATAATATCTCGTTGCCATGGCACCTGACGAGCACGAGCTCCTTGCTCAAGGATGTGGAAAGTCCGCACGAGAGGAGCCATGGCAACGAGATATATTAATTTAAGTTTTTTCACAGTTCCCTCGTTTCACCAGTGAGCGACGCTAGTTCGCTGCGGGCTGTTGGGCGCGCGCATGCGCTCTTGAAAGGACTCTATCTGGTTGCTCCGCCTAAGGCAGAATCTTCACTTAAAGAGGATATCTTACAGCGTGGTACAGCCCTTTTGCTAAATTACCCAAGTAGGACGAAGAATGTTGGAAATGTAAGTATACTCGCCGAACGCGCTAGCCGTCTCTGTGGAAAAGATTCGAGTAAATAACCAAAGTGTAACATGATGAACGTGCGTGAGCAAGTTTTAGGCTTTTGCTTTAGAACATTTACTACTGAAGACGCCAGCACGTGCAGCGCGCGTAACTACACTGGCAGCATGGTCCTTGGTGCTTGGCAAAGTTATCAGATTAGCTGAGTTACAAATCTTGTCATAGACGCTGCTTGCACGAGCAATGCCCCCATCACTCACCACGACTCGCCTCCCGTCGTTCGAGGCGCCAGACGAATTTCATGGAATGCGTACGTATTCCAAAAGATACGTACGAAACATACGTATTCTATGGAACACGTACGTTTCGAAGCATAGCGCCTACATGGCGTTCCACCGTACGCTAAAGAACACACAGTTAGAAAACGAAAATCTTCATGGCGCTTAAAACGACGGGAGGCAAACTGAAGTGAGTGAGGGAGAAGGAGGAGGGGGGTACACCCTTTCGCGGGAGTTCCACAACTGAGGTAATTTAGTAACGTTGGTGCTTGTGAACTTTAGCAAAAGGACTATTGAATCTCGCATCATCTGTGCACACAACAAAACCAGCACCCATTGTGCCAAAAATAATAGAGCATAGCGCCCGTTCTGTCAGCTCGAGAACGCACTTAAACTGAAAACACTTTCACAAGCCGCAGAGAATGAAGACACATAATAAACAGAAATACTTGCACATACGTTTATCGATTCCCCTTGATTTGTTACTTCAGAACAGATCCAGCGCAGTGCTGCAGCACCGCGAATCCAAACCAGATCCCGCAATCCCGATTAGGGAGAGGAAAATGGCGACCAAAAGCAATTCGAACTGACGAGATGGGACACGACACAGCTTGTTTTTCCTCGCCGGCACGCGGGTCGAGTGACGTGCGTGGTACGTGACACCATGAAGCAACTAATCAGAACTCTCCTTTTCCAAGCAAACGCGCTGTTTTTTTTCTTCGTTTTTTCTTGCCTTTTTGTTATTCCCTTTTTTAACGTATCCTACTTTCTCGGGCGTTTTTTTTTTAGTTTGCATCTGTTTTGTTACGGCCACGACCACTGTGTTGTGATGACTGACGTTTGCGGGCGCGTTCAGTCAGTTCTTTGTTGTTGATCTGGAATGTTATGTGAAACAGCAACGACGACACGAAGAAGTTTGGATACTGCCCCTGAATGTGCTTTCTGAATGGAACGTGCTGTTCATCAAGTGTGTCGTCGCGAATTTTGAGTTGGGCATAGGATTACCCGGAAAGCTTGGTCTTGGGGAGATGGAGAGACGAGTCTTTAGGTTGTTCTCAGTAACTCGGTTTTAGCAATTGAGGTGGCCATTTACTCTGACTGCGAGACTCCGTTCCTGAACGCGCGTCTTTTAGAGACCCTTCAATTTGTTTAATTTGAGAAAATATAATAAAATATAAATGTGTTAGTATTCAGAGACATTAGGTGTGGATAAATAATGATGTTTGCGCGAGGGCAGACTACGTCAATGGGACTTGTCAAATGTCACCGCATAATTGTTGACATGATTGTTGGGTGAATGCGAGTGAACAATCGTTAACTCGCATTCGATCACCGCGCGAAGGTCAGGGTACCATGTAATGTCTGAAAGATCCTTGCACAATAAAGATATTCGCCAGTTTCCTCAGAATTTGGTCAACCCTTTCAGCCGTGGCGGCTGCTGAGCCGCACCGATCCCCAAGACGAGCGAAATATCAGTCATCTTCCTGGCTGGCATTCTGTTTCCCTTTAAGGACTAAAACATGCATATGCACCCACTCTTAGGAGGACTAATGGGTGTTTTTGTTCCCTCATGGCTCTCGGTTAGTTTCGGTCGAGTGCAGTTAGTCTTCAGCTTTTGCGCATGGTACCTAGCTCGAACCAGATGGTCTCTTCGGGGAGCAAGTGGGATTTCAGTGGACCAAGTGCTGCCGTTCGTCCTTTCAGACCATTTCTTTTTAGAGTGTGTGCAATCAACTCGTTTTTGTGACCTTTGCCAAGTTTACCGTCAGGTCAGATATGAAGGAGCTACGGTCATCTAGTCTCAAAGTTTCGAGGCCAAGACAGGGGTGTTTTTCGTCCTGGCTGAGGAGCTCTTCCAGCAAAAAACTGCACAAGCCCTTGACAAAAACTTTTGCAGTGTCAAAGGGCGACCATCGGAATCAATCTGCTCTAAAGTTAAGGATCTTTGCTCAGAGCTTAATCTCACCAAGCTGAGGACTTCAGTCATGACGCCATATCTAAACAGTACCTGTCCCTGTTTTTCTTAGATACAACACATGAACCTGAAAACTCATTTTCGCTTTTTTGTGTCTCAGAGATTGCAAGCAGGCAAAGATATTTAGCCACTTTCATCGAAAAAGCACCTTTCCATTCTCACTCCCATCCAGCCATTTCCTATTAAAAATTCAGGAAACATCATTACCAACAATGCTTCCTCCCCCTTGTAAATGTTTCACCTAGCCCAGTGTCTGCCTTTTCCCTCGAAATCGAGGCTATGTATTACAGTCTCGGCATCCCATATTGATCAGATCGGTACTTGAAGCTATCAACCAGTATGGCCTGCGCGAATTCCAAAATTCTTCTGGAATCCTAATTGCTGGGTTTATACAGCTGCCCCAATTGTACCTCAGGCCTACATGATCGAACAGGATGCAGGGTCTTTATCGGGAAATGGGCTCTATGCAAAGGATCCTGCATAGCACTAGCACTGAGCGAGATCTTTCCCTCCTTCGTTGATAGAGCAATAAGCGAACGCCTTCTAAAATGTGCGTCCAGCTGTCGTGTTCTGCGCTATGTTAACGACTACCTGGTGGTTCATCCTGTCGACACTCGCGTCGGTTCTATTCTTTCCTGTTTTCTCGGCGCTGTGGTCAGCCTTAAGGCCCGTTCACACTTTTGCAACCGAGTACAACCGAGAGAGACAAGACCGGTGTTTAAGCCTCTTACTACGTCTTAGAACCAGCTCCGCAGCAGCGCATCCGGTCCTAAGACGTCGCAAGATGCTTAAAACCGGTCTGGTCTCTCTCGGTCTTACTCGGTCGCAAGAGTGTGAGCGGGCCTTTAGGATTAAGAGAGGGGACCCCACCTGCGAGGGGTTGCAAATTCCGGGTATTCGGTTGTCTCTCACTGCTTCCGGAATCTGCTATTCGTTTCAGACGCGGTCAGGGAAACCCTTGCTGCCGTTTTGCAGCTCCCACTCAAGACCAGTCAAGTTGGGAGTTGTGAAATTGTTGAGCTCGTCAGCACGGGGAAATTCGTGCGACCACCGCTCGCCCACGAGCCTGCAGACGCAGATCACTCGCTTGCGCAGGGCCGGGTATTCAGCAGATTTACTCCTGTCCACCTTTCAAATGTTCACCGTAAATAGGGCTCCCCGAGGTCAACGTCGGTTTTCGGGAAGGAGTACAGCATGCATCCCGAATAAAGTGTCGCACCGCATAAGGACCCTCGTGGGCTGATCTGGATCTAGGGCTCTAAATACATCAAGTGCGTCAAAGAAAGGGTATACTTTACTCCTATGACATGTGGTGTTCAGAATATTAGACAAACGGAAAGGTTCATTAACGATCGCCTCCGAGATCAACATATTGAATACGATTCAGAGGCTGAGGAGTCCTTGAACTGAATAAAGTCCACGTCAAGGACTGCCAGAAATCCATCCACAAATTTGAGGGCACCCGCGTCGTTATGGCCTCTTCCCACTGGAGCGAAAAACACGGATTTTCGTCCAGCGGAACCACAAAGTTCCGTGTCCCTGGTGCTGTCCCAATGTAACGGCCAACACCCCTGACAAACGCCGACAAGCGCCCACAAACGATCCACGACGGACAAGTTCTTGTTTGCCGTTGGACTGGAAGCGCCGCCCGCAGTCCCACCGAGGAACATCTCTCGGAGACGAACTTATCCTCCTCTCCCACTTGTACCCTCTGTTGCCTCTCTTCCCACCCTTCTACTCTTCCTCCCGTTCATCCCGTGGCTCGCCCCGCCGCTTGACCTTCAGATGAGTAAAGTGGAGATTTGGGCCAGTTGGTTCATTGCAAGCAAAAAGCGCCGAAAAAATACAGGGACACAGACGAAGGGAAACAGGACAAGGCGCACTCTCAACTAAAGTTTATTGAAAATAAACTTCAGAGGAGATTGGCGGCCACTTATCATTCCCGCAGTTCCCGTCCCTCGATTACCTCGTAACGGTCGTGTCTGGCTTGCTGGCGGTCGTGTCGCGAAAAGGAATTTGCTGTGGCTGGTTTTGCTCGCGAACACCTGGCGCACGAGGTGGTGCTTCAAGACGCCGAGGACCGACCAAAGTAATACCTCATTCACACGGGCGGTATAAAGGTACCTTTAGCATAGGTCCCTATCGTAAAGAGAGATGAAGTTGGTATTCACACGGCGCACAAAGGTCCCTTTCGCTAAAGGAGGGTTAAGAACAAACGGAGCTCGGAGAGCTCCCTTTAGAGCTACAGGGAGTAGCATAGGACCCATGAATTCCAAATAAAAATGTAGCATTTACGCTTCAGCTTTGTTTATTGCATTGTAATGAAAAAATATTTCAAGGCAAAAATTATAAAGTAAACGTGAGCACAAACCTGATGGAAGGCGACAGCGACAAGTTTACACTCGCGACAGCGGGCAGCAGCGGTGGCACGAACGCAATGGCGGCTGTACCAGCTGTACGTGGCCTGAGTAGCGACGACGAGTCGTCCGCTTCGCCTGCCCCGAGCATATGTGATACCATGATTTCACTTGATCGACCTGTGAACTTGGGTGCCAGCACTAGCCGCACCAGTAAGACAAGCCCTATAGTTCGCTGGTCCGAGGCGGAAATATGGTCGCTAATTCGTCTCTGGGAGGACAACATCGGCGAACTCCGGCAACAAAGGAGGGTCGCCGGAGTGTACGAAACGATCCGCCTCGGTCTCGTGAGTATCTCTATTGAGAAGACCGGAAGCAAGTGAGCGACAAGATCGACAACCTCAACCAGACATAGGGGTGAGTCACTTTTCAGGTTTCTGTTCACCTGAGCTCGCTCGCCAACTCTCGGAGCGCGCTCGCCGAACTTAAACTTGACGAAATACGGCATTTGATGTCGCTACGACATGTACGGAAACAAATGTATTGTTTTGATCAGCACACCCTTAATTAGCGGTAATGTTCTAGTGTGTCGCCTCGGTGTCTCCGTGGCAAAATGCTGACCTACGGGTCCCCAGTTGGCGGGTCAAACACTCGGCGGAGGTGTCCACCATTGGACGTGGGAGGCTCTCGGCTTCACCTCAATAGATCCCCAGCCTTTAGTCCTCCTCTGGGATGTACCAGATGTCGTGCGTTGGTTTGGCACACATTCCCCGGAAATCACCTTTATTACTGTTTGCATTGACGATTTCTATAACAAAACGCACAACAAATTGCAAATCTTCACAGAACATGACAAGAAGGGATCTTGGTTCCCTTGTTCTAATTCTAGTTGCAGCCAAAATGCAGTGCCAATCCCCGTTTTGGTCAAGAAGAATTTTTTAGAAATATTTTGGTTCACGTTTGCGTGTGGCTGGATTAACACTGGAAAAAAGGAAATGCACATGAAATATTGTACCCAGGTGGCGACAAGCCCAATTCAGTTGCTAAATACTTAGGAACATTTTTTCAGATATTTTTTTACAGGACCAAAAAGAAAAACCAGACACCCGGATCTGGGAACGTAACCTGGCCTTAGTACTACGACCTTCATAGATTCCTGGGGTGCCTGCCGGTCAACAATCCCAGCTTAGTGGACGATTCACTTTCTGGAGATGTTTTGGGGGTATTTGAGTGATCTCATGTGCTTTAAATTATTATACGCTTAGGAGGAGGGCCCCGGAGCATATTTGTACCTGTAGTTACAAGGCTTCCATCCTCCATGAGCATTTGTGCAATTGAAGCATGTTTCAAGTCTATACATGGTTCGTACCTACCTTATGCGAACGACTGTCTGTGGCCATGTTAATGGCCACAGAGGGTCGTGCTCATGATTCCAGCTTTGCTGTGCTTCATAGTTAACTGCTCCTCTCTCAAAGAAAAACTTGCTTTGAGCGGTACTAATTACACTTTTACCGATGCCTGTCCATTATAAAAATGTACGCGCAAAAACAAGAGATTTCTCAACAGTTAGACGTCGTAGATGTTTCGTAACCCTACAGTGATTCCGTGGGTGGAACTATGTTGCATTGTCAAAATGACCAAGGTAGTGCAATGAATGTTTGCATCTGTCATTTGAATCTGCAGCTAGAATAATACCTTACAAATATTGCTAGCTGGAGGCGGCTTTCCATTGGTCTCGGCACAATCTTGCTTCAGTCATATAGCCGGCCTTGTAGCAAAAACGGTGCTACTTTAATGACGATGCAGTCATTTTTGCTTTACAAGAGCATAGATACAATTTAATATACTGCAAATAAAGGACGACGAGGAAGCAAAACAAGGAAAAGCAGTCTCTTACGAGATGCGACACACAAAGGCGATGCCAGCATCTTGTAATGGCAATGATAATGAGGCATGTTGTTCTTAGTTCTAGTTTTCAAA
>JAZHYW010039203.1:0-23929 GCA_037355805.1 Ixodes ricinus | reverse complement strand
CGGTCCGGTTAGTGGCGTCGCCTTCGACGACAAGTAACGCACAATGCCCTCTCCCTCGTCATGGCAGGGTCACAAAGTTCCCCATACATTTCCCTCAATCACTGGCCGGCACCTTTAAGAAGGTCCGCGTTTCGGGGACCCGAGGCGCCGAGCCGTTTAGTGGCGTCCCCAACTTCCCTGCTTTTGTCCCGCGAAATATACTTAGTGAGGGCTGAGCGTTGCACCCCAGGGTCGGCCAAAAGTCAGCGGCCTCACACCCTACTTCCAGAGCGAGTCGATCAATGATTCCACGATTTGCAATCCATGGCATGCGCATGTTTCAACAATAGGAATTGAAGATTTCTTTCCAGCTACATTTTCATGCAACTTAGTTCTTCTAAAAATAAGAGGAATCCAATCGCGGTGTGACGTGTCAACATTAGTTCACGGCTCTCTGGTATCGCGCAGAAAATTGCGATTCAGGAAAACCGACAGAACTTTTCGAAAATTTCCAGCCCCACCGGGCGGCGGGAAACAAGCCTCCAACTAAGCTGTTGTAGATGATAAAATAGAGTCAACGTAACCACTGCAAAATATCAACATTAAGGTAAATGAAGTTTACGAAAAGTTACAAGCTGAAACAGCAGTTATCACGAGAAAGCTTGCAGCCACCTTGTGAGCCTCACCCCATGTTCATTGACGGTACAGCGTTAAGTTCGGTGCGCGCTCCATTCACAAACTGTTCCGAACGCAGAGACATGAGAAGATGGCGTTGGGGTGAAGCCTTTCAATTACGGACACAACCCACTGCCGCCGGAGGTTTTGGTTAATCGCAAAGCGATGAAGTTTGAAGACATTGAAGCCGCAGTTGCCTTGTCGGATCATGTGCGCGATACAGATGTCCTCCGATAGTATTACGCACTCCTCAGTTTTTATTTGTGCGGCTTATTGCCGACCAATCATGTCCTTGGGAACCAAGTGGGACTGTTGTCATTGAATGCGCTAGCTCTAATTAAAATATGAAAAGTAAATAAATATAGGAGACCGCGAAGAAAAACAAGCGAACCTGGAGCACGTATAAGTGCGTTCATCGGGGTCTTTCAATCGTTCCTAACTAACCAGCAGACATGTACGTAACGCGTTACAAGTAACGAGTTACTTGTACCTAGTTACTATTTTCGGTAACGAGTAACGTATTTAGTTACTTTTTTCAGAAAAGGAACGAGTAACGGTATTTAGTTACTTTTAAGGCCAAGTAACGAGTAACGGTATCTCGTTACTTTTGAGGAGTAACGTGTACAACACCGCTTAAACGGCCTTGTTTTTATTCTAGCCTTAGTATGTGTCTATTGCGACAAAGGCGGATGGAAAACCCGAAAAACAAATAAGCAGTATGACAATACAGCAACGTATATCGCTGAACACGTCAGTCGAACAGTTCGACTGACGTGTCCAGCGATAAACGTTGCTGTACTGAACTCTACAGCTGGGAATGTCCTTCACCCAGCGAGCACAATCAGGTTCGTTGGTTGAACTTTCTAGAACCGGTACGGACCGAATGTAAACCCGGAGGTTGCAAACACGGGAAGGCACATAACCCATTACCCGCTGTCCTCAATGAAGGCGCATTTCCCGAAGATTCACCAGCTCTTCCTGAAGCACAACACTGCCGTTCCTTCGAGCGCGTCAGTAGAACGACGCTTCAGCGTCACCGGAAATGTATTTTCAAGGAAGCGGGGAAACATAACTGATGAAAACTTCGACAGGCAGCTGCTGCTTAAGGGCAACGACTACTAAAAAGAAAACAATAAACCATGAAACAAAAACAGTTGTGTATTTGGTCGTCAAAGTAACGTGAAAAGTAACTCGTTACTTTTGAGGTAACTCACGCGTTCCTTTTGGGAATCGGTAACGAGTAACGTATTTAGTTACTTTTTGAGCGAGTAACGAGTAACGGTATTTAGTTACTTTTTTTGGGGTAATAGTGTACAAGTCTGCTAACCAGCAAGTGGGGAGAGCACCGGTAGCCCTTCCCCCTTTCTCTGTTGCCCTGGTTACGTCACGCCGCGGTAGTGGCGCGTCGGGCGCACTTCCGGTCTGGGGCTGTGGGCGGAAGTGGCCATGCGAGATGGTCCTTTCTGCGTTGTTTTGGAAGATACCAGACTAAAAACTGCCATCTCGTCAAAACGCCGCGACTGGGGCTGTACCAAAACAACCGAGAAAGGTTTGAAGATCGGTTTTCATGCGTTTTCTTCCTGCTCCGTTTGTGTAAGAACGTGGATAGGTGCCGTGAAAAGGGAACCAGGCACCGTCGGACCCCGATTGCTTGTGCAAAGCACTTTGTGTTGAATTCAGTAATACTTGTGGTCGTCAAATTTATTTGTTTTGTTCCAAAATGAACGCGGGAAAACCGTCAAATTGTCCGAACCACCCGCGGGCCATGTACGTTCAGTGCGTCTTCGTTTTCAAACGGCCCTTTGGTCGTTCAAACCGTCGTCTGCTCTTTCAAACTTGTTCTAACTGTAGTCTGCTCGTTCAAACAACAGCAACCAGAAGACTTAACGTTGCTATAAGTGAGCGCAGGCCTCAAAATACTTCGCAGTTTAAAGTTTGTTCAGCGTAAGCCGGCTCGGTGTAAACAGTATATACAAGGATGTTGATTATTGTTACCGGTGGCCATCACCAACTTGTTATGCCCGATTCCTTGGTACCATTCTGCTTCTGATTTTCAGTATCAACGTAGATCACCGAAGCTACCGCCCAAGCTTTTGCAGCCCGAGCGACGTCGCGATTGAAAATAACGAGCAGAATCTAATCATGTGAATCAGGTTCCGTACGGATCGCCGCATGCCACATTATTTACGCGAAGTTGCGAGGTATAACGAGCCTCGTTAATTTCGCTCAGGCTACTAAAGAAATAAGGCATTACTAGGACGACTAGAATCAACAATTCCAACGTAATAGAGAGCACGGGGACTCACACTGAAAACGACAACACCCCATTCTAATAGTTTGTTTGTTTTAGTTTAGAGGCGCTCCGGCTTTGTTTGCAAACATGAGCTGGTGTATGTATACCAACACCTCCTAGATAACAAAGCCGTAGTGATCACAGAGGTGCCGTCGTCAGCGACGGCCTGCGCTGGTCACGGATTGAACCCGAGGATTGCGTCAACGTTCGGCTCAAACTTGACTCGAAGCCGAGCCCTGTCGCAGCACTCGTTTCCAATCTGTGTCCAGCGTTGGCCTTCGCTGGTGACGCAAAAAATGCCAGCACTACAGCCTTGTCTTCTAGGCGGTGCTGTCTATAGCAGTGGCACACTATCTGAACATATGACGGCGAAATACATCGCTGCATACGTCGCACAACATAACTCACTATCAAATGCGCAGCACGGTTTAAAGGGGCCGGTGAAAGGACCTTGAAATGGCTTTTCAGCTCTTCCTCCCTGACTGAAAAGCGAAATAAGAAATCACGTGGTCTCGACGTAGTATCTCACCAGATGCGATGACTTCAAGCTTCCCACATGCTTTTTAAGCACACCATGGAGCACTCATGGGCCGCGAACGCAAATCCAAATATTCGTCGACGGACTGACATGCAGTGTTCGTACCCAATGCGTGAGCCAGGTTCGGCTGACGAGCTGGAGCACCGCGGATGTATCACAGTGAAGCGGTGGACATCTTTCGAAAGGCAAGGAGGTAAGAAATAGTCCGCAATCATTTCCATCTTTCGTACGGGAAAGCAGGCTTTTTTACTAGTTGTCTTTTTACCCGCCTGAAAGATATGCGATTAGTATAATCCGAATTTAAAATCATTTAACCCAGCGCACGTTTCATTTCATGGTCCCTTTAAGTGCAAAATGCTCGACAATATTTAATTAATTGAAATAATGCATATTTTTTTTAGCAGTTAATCGTGGAGGTTGAGGAGGTGTCCTGTACCTACAGACGTTTCCAAAGCCTGCAAATAAAAGTGGCCCATCTAGATCAAGAGAGAGAGAGAGAGAGAGACAGGTGACGTGAGAGAAGTAGGGGAGGTTCTTCTAGCGGGAATGCTGAACTGGTTCCCCATGAAAGAAAGTAGAGAGGAAGGAAAGAAAGGGAGATAAAGGAAAGGGTGAAGGAAAATAGAGAAAAATCAAATAAAGATGGGAACGCGCTGAGTGTTAATGTCGAGTTATTTCAGAGGCGATTTGCGACACCGGATTCGTCGAGGAAGTTCAGTAGCAGGTGTTGAATTATTTGGCGGGGACGGGCTGAACCATGTCCTTGTCGTCTGGATCATGAAGTCCGATTCTGGCCAGCTCAGTGACGAACCGGTGACGTGGATCGCTGTATTCTTCGCAGTGGAAGAGGATGTGGCAAATGTTTTCTTCATAGTTGCAGTTCAGACAATGGGAGCTCTTTATTGCAGATATTTTAAAAAGAAACGCATTTGTAAATGCACCTCTGCTGCGTATTCTTATGAGGAGAGTGCTCTTCTTTTTTGTGAGACCCTTTGTGACGCATGTCTGATGTTTGGAGTATGTGGTCGGAGGAAGTTCAGTTATGTGACTCTTGATGAACTTTCGCGTCGCCTTGAAATCTGTTGGACTGAGAATAGTGCCCGGCAGTCCATGTGCCGCTCCTGCGAGTTTATCGGCTTCGGAATTACCAAACAGTCTCACATGTGAAGGCACCCATTGAAACGCAATGTTGAATCCAGCGTTGTGTAACTGCTTTAACGTAAGTTGTATGGTGGCCGTTGTTTCGTCCATGGATTCAGGATTAGCTAGGCGTTGAAGGCCCGCTCTTGAATCGGTGACCAGCACTACAGTTTGTGGGGTATGCGAGGTAATGTAGTTAAGTGATTTCTCAATGCCGTGGTGATTTAGCTCAGGAAGCCGCATTTTTCGAATTGCGGTAGCTGCGATCCCACTGATAATACATCATACGGACGATATTCTTCAGACAATGTGTGAGGCGTACTTCTTTCTCGATTGACTCGATCGTTCCCAGTGGGTCATAAACAATTGTCTGCAAACATGTTCGAGGCACACATATGTGTGAAACATACGTGCATCGAACATGCACGAGGCGTGTGCGCACATAATTCTGTCACAGTGTATGGAGCAAACAATGTGTTTTTGTTTTGTACGACGTATGGATTGACTGTGACTTAACGGTCCCCATTTGCGCCTTCTCTGCACCAAGCACCGAAATGGCGCCCCCCGCCCCCCACACACACACACACACACAATATTAATCATTAGGGAAATGGAATGTCGGTACTTTTTTATGTGAACCTCATTTAGTGGCTCTAGCGTAAGACTGATGCAGGAGAGTGAATGTGTCTAGATCAGAGAGTGTTTTCAACATCCCGAGATGGGATCACGTGGTTCACGGGCAGCGTTGGCAATACCAGCTGCGAGGGAGGCGACGAAAGAGTTGATCGTTTGGGGGCGTCTTCGTCTCTCCGCCCGATTTTCTCCTCGCCTAAAGACAACCCAATTAACGCGACGCTCGCAAGGCGCTCACCGTTTACTTGCAGACGCTCTCCATGGCTGGAGTTGCTGCCTCTCCTAAATCTAGGCTCCCTAAGGCGCGTCGTTCATCAGTGGCGCCACCTCTGAAGAGAAATCTCGAACGCTCCTCTCGGCGCGAACTGTTCGTTTTGTGTCGGCAGCCATCGTCCAAGAATTCTCAAAGATGTGTTGTCATTTTCTCTCATGGGTGGAAGTTTCACGAGGTAAGAGCTTCCGCTAAAATGAACTTTCGTTAATGTTGTGAGCGCGCTACGAGTAGACATCGAATTTGACCGCCCAGCTTTGATAGCAAAATTACCTCATATGTCAAAGGCGTCAGTCATTTATTCTGGCCATTTATATATTTATTTATTTAGCTATTTTATTTAATTATTTATTTAGAAAAAAAAAAGTTGCCGAGAAAGTAGCGAGGTCCACAATTTGGCATTTATTCGCACCTTCGAGAAATAAAATATCAAGCAGCTTCTCGAATATGTTTAGAGAGTTTCGACGTTTAGTGAATACTTACCTTTTGTTCGCATGTCTGTACTACGCGTTTAGAACGTGCTGAATTACCAAAGATTTGTTTCTGTTGTTATTTTTGACTGAGTCTATATTTGTGTCTTTCTCGTGACGTTTCCTTCCACGGTCCTATAAAAATTGCAATAAACAAACAAATGCGCTCTTTATACGCGATTTGCAGCACGAATAAAGCATTTGACAGACCTCCTCTTTCGACCAATGGCATTGACGGCAGCTCTCCACTCAACTTCCGTGATACCTTGCCCGTGTTCTAAATCTCACTTCAATGAATGCGAGTTACTCCGGCGAGTCATCTCACGTGACAAGTTGACGACACAGATAAAGCAACGCCACGCGGGTAGGTTCTCCAACGCCAAAGGTATTCCATAGCCTCCTCTTCACTCACGAAGCCTGGCATTTCGACGACGGAGCCATAGAGTGCCCGGTCGCAGATTTGGAGCGCGAGGATCTGGTAGCAGAGAACATTTCCCGGGGAACCTGGACGCCAGCGCACAGCGTTTCCAGCGGCGAGGACCCGAAACATGGTTTTCAAACCCGACGAGAAAAGAAGCGGTAGCGCGAGGAACGCGACGAGCACGAGCGGACATTCCATCGCTCGGGAGAAGTGTGTTTCGGCGTCTCGCCGCAGCGGGGCGCCCGTCACGTGGCTCTCATCTCCTCCGTTGTCTGCCGCTCTAAATTTTCAATTTCGGCGGCCGCTTCTCGTGGCAATCTGCCAGGCTTTGCCAGTATAGAGAAGGCTATAGGTATGAAAACTTTCACCCTAGCTTGAGATCGAAAGAGATATATAGTACATATATAACAAGGCCGTTAATTTTTTAACAAAAAATAAATAACAGATAGAGAAATCATTCGAAGCAGAGCTCGGCGTTCTGGTGTCCCCGAGCGCTCTTGTCGTCTCCTCTGCCTCAGTTTCTGGGCAGCGTTCGTCAAGCGTTCGCAAACCTCGGTTGTGTGTTCTGTTGTTTGCAGGTCGGTTAGTTACCGAGGCGGCCGGCGTCCTCTTTTGTTTGCGCTCTCGAAAGCAGCCGGCCCAGACTTCCGGGTGCCGACGGTCTGCCTCGACAGACGACGGAGTTGGGAGGGAAGGCCGTCCGTTTTTCGAGGGCGCAGAGTTCGTCCGCGAGAGCCTCCCGCGATTGTCGCTCCGTTCCACCTTTCTAGGGAACCACAACGGACGTTATTATATACGAGTTGTACCGGTCAAATCCAACGCCGCGAGCGCATCACGGAGACGTGCGTACACGTTACCGAAGTGAAATTGCTAAATACCTGTTACGCATAAAACAAATAAAATAAAGTAACTAAGTACTCGTTACTAGCGATTCAAACGGAACGCGCTACCTCAGCTAGAAAGTAACGCGTAATTTTTTCTGTTACTATAATTGTGCCATTTTTTTTTAAATGAAGCAGCAGCCGCTTACAATATTTGTCGTCAATGATAATTCCTCGTTTTTGTTTTTTTTAACGCGTTCATTTGGGGATAGCCGTGGATATATACTGACCTACTTCGTGCACATCTTTTTTTTTTGTGATCACTCTGGCGTTTTTTCGTAGTGGAAATTGCAGGCGCGAGTTGGGGTGAGGACTAGATTGAGTACTCGCGTTGTACACGTTCCCCTTCAGAAGTAACTAAACACGCGTTACTTAGTTACTTCATAAAATACGTTACTCGCTTTTTTTTATTATTACTAGTAACTAAGTAGTTACATATTGTTGCCAACTCGCGTGGCAGATGGATTGGCTTGGCTTGGATTGCGTGTAGCCTCCTCCACGGTTCATCTTCTATGAAGTGAAGCTGAGCGTAGGAAGCGAGCGAACGTTACGTCTCGTTGCCTCGACGACGGGCGGCGGCGGCGAGGACGGCGAACCTCTGTCAGATTTTGGAGGAATCTTTCGCTATCGCGAGCGGTCAGAAAACTTTCGCCAGCCCCCGAGGTCCTTCACCCATAACAACACTTTGCGCGCGTCTCGGACGCGGAAAGACGGCGTTGTTCTCGTTGCTTTTTGTGTTGTTGTTGTTGTTCTTTATTTGTGAAGCTTTGGCGGGGTTTACACGGATGCGACCGTAGCGAATTGAATCGAGATTCGCCGCGTGCGATTGGGTGGAAGAGAAAGGGAAAGGAGGTTCGGGGCCACGTGATTGGTCGCCTCTCGACTCGATGCGCAACGGTCACATCCATGCCTTTGTCTCGTTGTCTTAAATGCCGATGGATTTCACATTTAGAGAGAACGCATCTAAAAAGAACGACTGGCAAGAAGTTTTGTTTCGAAAAGATGATGAGGGGGAGGGGGAAGCGGGTGAAGTCAATCTGTTTAATCCGGCCGCCCGTAGTCAATCAACGAAAATGGGGACCCAAACAGTTTATTATGAGGTTGCGGCCTTATAGCCGGTAAGAGCACCAAAAGACAAATGAGGATGCAAAAGCGTAAACAAAATAGGTCACTGCACTTCCGGTTGGGATTCGACACGCGAGCAGTCTAAAAGCTGGACCACGGTGGGAATAAAGAGAGAGGTTTCGAAACAAGGCCAGCAGGGGCGTCGAAATTCGACTCGGGCTTCGCGCATCGCCCGGCAGGGGCACTGTCGGGTTGGGGACACTCAGTTCGCAGGGCGCTGTCGCGCGTCTCGCGGCCTCGAAGACGCGTGCGCCAACGAGGACGGTTCCTCGCAGCGCCTGCCATGCTGTGCCGTCTCACGCCGTTTGTCAGAAATATGCGTGAGCGAAACGTCCGACGTCAGCGTCGTAAAAAGTGGTCCCTCGATTTCCGCCTGATGACGTCATAAAAGTGTCACGTTGTCGACGGCCGCGATCCTGGCGGTGTCACAGCCGTGGCGGTGTATGTGACAGAAGCCTGTTCTGCTGCAGGGAGCTCTTCGGCTCGACAGTCCACGGAAGCTTACGCAGCCAGAGAGTTGGGACGCAGCAAGGACAGGGACGCATTCGCTCGTATTTTCTGCCGGGACTCGTAACACCGACCGCCAGGATCGCGACATCCGACGGCACATGACACTCTGGCTTCTGGGACGTCCTTTATCGCCACTTCGGAACAACTTTTGACGTGTGTGTGGGATAGGACGCTTAACACACCAGTCGGAGAGGCGTTCCAGGAGCGGTAACCACGACGAACGAACAGATGTATAGGGCGTATTCACTGGCCGCCATATTTGAGGTCACTGTTTAGAGCGCATGCTCAGAACGAGCTCACATTAATAGGTTGCCAAGACCGGCAATCTGGATGGTGCGGGGTGCACGTTGCAAAATAACTGTGGGAAGCTAGCCATCAGCACGTGCTCAGCATTAGCGCACACAGATATGGCCGCCAGTGGATACACCTACAGGTCAGTGGTCTCAAACTCATTTGAGTGTGGGGGCCAGATAGCCCATACCGGAAAGATTGAGGGCCAACGTAAGACGGGGCGAGGGAGTTGAAGATTTTAATGAGAAGAGACGTCGTGCCCTATGCTTTTCGTAAACTCACAGTTTTGCCAGTGACATTTTTAAATTTGATTTGTTTATATGACAACTTTGGGCCTCAGGCCTGATGTGATAACAGAAATTAAAATTACACTGCCCCGCCAACGTGCTGGCATTTTTAGTAGAACAAGAGAGCAAGTAATCTATCGTTCCCAGCTCAACATGTCTTTAAAGAACAATAATTTAATTTGGCAGTTCTTGAATTCCTCACAATTTTTATTATAACACTCTGAACAAATACTCGTCTTTTAATTGTGATATTTTTTTGAAGGTGAGAATCCCGAGCTCATAGCTTTATCTTTGGCACTTGCTCCTGCTAAGCGAGAGTTTGCGCAGCCGACATGTATCCTTCAACGAATAGCTCGAGGTTGCAGACAAGTATCGGAATTGTTGTACATTACAAAAAAAAAGCTGGGAAGCAAGGAATAAAGCGAAATAAAGGGAAGATAAGTATAAACTATGTGAAGAGGTGAAAAGAGCGGAGCTACTGTCCGAGCGAAAATGAATCGACGAGATGAGATCACTATGGACACATGCCATTTCTAGCGCTCGAGACATGGAAACCGGGACTTGCATCCGGTTGCCTGCGGGCCGCGTACCAGGGAGTCGCGGGCCGCATGCGGCCCGCGGGCCGCGTGTTTGAGACCCACTGCTATAGGTGGTACACCTGCTGTACACCTGCCAGGAACGAAATAATTGGTCAGAAATCTATGCGGAACGCGAGTTCGTCTGCTACTTTTTGCGGGGGTTGGGGCAACGTCAGAACGCCGGGCTTTGATTGGCTCTGTTTGAAGCGATAGTGGGTAGACCTCAAGGCAGCCTGCTTTCAGTTCTACCCACTATCCTTCCAATCAGAGCCAATCAGAAGTCTGCTTTGTTCTGGCGTCACCACAACCCCTGCAAAAGAAGCGGACGAACTGGCGCTTCGCATAGTCGGTTGCATGTTACAAAATGTTGTAGGTGCTCCAGCCCCAGCGCAAACTTGCTGCATATATATAAAAAAGAAATCTACTAATACGACGGAAAAGCAATGCGCATATCGCCGGACAGAAAGAGGTTCAACGTTTCAAAAGGCCCGCCCTCATATTGGCCCGCAACTATTCGAGACATATAATACGTTGAATTGTTGAAAGCTGGGAATTCGTAAGCTAAGGGCCCGTTGCTTTGAGTTCAACTGCCGTTTTGATGCTTGTCGCTCGCAGCACGTGGTGCTCACGTTGAGTTGAAAATGACCTCAAGGACCACAGAACTTTGAATTTTGAGCCTTTCTCTGTACGCCCCCGAGCTGCATTCGAGCGTAGGGTCACACTCCACCACACATGTTAGCGCCAACGAGCCACCGCCTGTTTTCGTTGATTTTTCTCTCACTACATCGAAGGACCGTCATCGAGACTACTATAGTGGTGGAAAGTGCCCAGTTGGGGTACTAACCTAAGTAGTAAATTTTGACGCCTGCCAGTATCCCTTTCGAAGTACAATGCGAAAAAGGGCCGAAGTCGTTTCTCGCGTTAACAGCATCGCGCAGTGTATACATAGAGTGACACTGTTAGCACGAGCAAGCGACCGCCGTTTTTTTTCCCGCTGTCTTACTCGGATTAATGAACGACTGCCACGAACGCTATTTATAATCAGCGACGGGCTGAGACTTGGTAGAAACTCTGCCTTCAGCACGCGCTCCGCTTCCGCCGGGCAAAAGCCTCCTCTATCCTGACAAAGCCTGGCAGTTCTTCGACGGAGCCATAGAGTGCCCGGTGGCAGATTTGGAGCGCCAGGATCTGGTAGCACGGAGCATCAGAGAGTCATTTCTCGGGGAACCTGGACGTCACCGCACAGCGTTTGCAATGGCGAGGACCCGAAACACACTTGTTCGCTCGGGAGAAGTGTGTTTCGGCGTCTTGCCGCAGCGGGGCGCCAGTCACGTGGCTCTCCTCTCATCCGTTGTCTGCCGCTCCACCTTTTCCATTTCGGCGGCCGCTACTCGTGGCGATCTGCCAGGCTTTGTCAGTATACAGGAGGCTATGGCCGGGCTTATTAGCGGCGATATGTTTTGGTGGCGCCCTCCTGTGGTTCCCCTTTCGTGACGTCATTACCTTGCGAAAAATAAGTTCGATGGTATACATGATGGGGAAAACAGCTCAGAAAACACGGACTACGAAGAGGAACAAACACGTCAGGACAATGCTGTACAGCATTGTCCTGTAGTGTTTGTTCCTCTTCGTAGTCCGTGTTTTCTGAGCTGTTTTCCCCATCATTATAACGTCCACCAACTGGCCCAGTTCACCACCTTATCAAAGTTCGATGATGTTTGTAATGAGCATGGTGGAATCTTCAAATCACTGCGCTCTATAACCAACACTGCCAACACCGTCAAAATTGAAGTTCTTACATTACCCTTATATCTGTTGATGAGAAATCCTTTGCTGACGTAATAGCGAGCATTCGGCAAATCGCGGCAGGCCGACCACAGCGACGCTTTCGATCGCGCACGTCGCCAATAGCTGTGCATGCGACAAAACGTTATCAAAAGCATGCAGAAAGCTCTCGCTCAAGGCGGACCAACTACCGCGTTCTTAACCTGCCGGATGGAATGATGGATGGATGTTAATAGCTATACCCTTTGTAACGGGCGGTAGCTTGCGCCACCTTGCCACCAACTATACAGAGCAATGTTTCCACGCTCTAAGTTCCTTTAAGCCGAGGTCACTCTACTAATACATCGTACAAGAGACAGTCTGCAAACCCTGTCTCATGCATTCTTCTCCCCTGTGTACGACAGTCCTCTCACCTTGGTCGTACGAAAAACTGCCTTCAGACGTGCTCGAAGCATGTATGAAGGCAACGTGCTTCGAACATGCTCGAGCCATGTCCGCAGATAATGGTGCCATCATGTTTGCAGGGAACAGTGGGTCTTTGGTTGGATGTATGAGCGTGGTGACCGCGGTTTTAGTTCACTAGAAGGCCCTACGACAAGTCGATGGAGATTGCACTTCGAGATAAAGGGGGGCAACTCTCGTCGCTGCAGCAGGGATGGTCCTCGAACAGCGCTCATTGTTCCCCTAGGGAGATACGGCAAAAAGGACACAAAAACAAGATAAAAAACAAGGCTGTCTTATGCTTAACTGAGATTTCAGTGATTAGGTTTCCAGATAACGGATAAGGGGTAGCACGACACTGTCCTCTAAACAAGAAAACCGGTCGCTTTTTTTTTCAGCCTCTGCAACAAGCATGATTATGTGCGTTCAATAGCCGTTTCTGGTTTCCCATCTTCGCCACCGGATGTCGAAGATGTTAAACTGCCAATTTCTATAGGAGCTATATATAGCTATAGGCGCTACAGCTCGCTCCTTGTTTCTAAAGAAAGTCGAGTGTTTTTACCACCTCGTGGTGTCGCCCCGTGTGGAGTTTCTAAAACACACAAAGTTGTTTTACAACCCCTCAGAGTGTTGGTGCAAAAACAATCTTAGAATGCCGGTGAACCCCTTGAAAATAGGATGCTGGTGATTTTATTACTGCAGTCTCCTAGGGACATTTGTTTACTAGAAACAGGTTTACGAGCAGGCAACACCAGAGGCAGTTTTCACGAGCACAAAACAAGAAAATACAGACACAACCAATCACGCACGTGAGTGCATGCTGAGTGCTCCACTTTCTTACATGCTCGAGAATTCAAATACATTTCTTGCAGGTGACCGTGTCCGCAATAACGAAGGCCATTTAGTCAATATTTCACGTAATACATAAATATCTAAAGTTACGCAATGCATCTCCAAATAAAATGCGTTGGTAAAGGCAATAAATGTTTGATATAGTCGCTAAGAGAACGCCCGCTAGGGCTGTTTAAAGAGGTTGTCAACGCAGCAAACGCACTTCAGAAAGAGCGTTCGCCTCACTTTACAGCAGCACCTTTTGCCACACCCTTCATACGCCCTTAGGAATGAAGGATATTCTATGCAACGGCTCCCTATCCCTCAAAAAAAAAAAAAACACAAAAAACGTGTATTATTTAAAATAAGAGCGTTGAAAGGTTGGAGCCTTCGGGAACGCGACAGAACAGCACACGACAAAACAGCACGCGACAAGACAGCACGGTCAAAACAGCACGCGTCAAAACAGCACAGCGTCAAAACAGCACGGCGACAAAACAGCACGCGTCAAAATAGCACGCGACAAAACAGCACAGCGTCAAAACGGCACAGCGACAGAAGAGCACGTGCCAAAACAGCACGGCGTCAAAACAGCACAGCGACAAAACAGCACGTATGTAGCAACTTCGAGCGCGTTCTTCACCTCCCTCTGCGCGAATAATATCGAACCTCCTTGACCTTTTCATTTATTGTCGCTAGGTTATAAAGGAATTTATTGCCTATTTCAGAGCTTACCAAACTCCGCAACCCGAAACCCCCCAAATTATAAAATATCGCGTCTCGACCCCCTCGGGCTTTTCACGAGGCTACAAGAGTCAGTTACAATGATGAGTACTAGTAGCAGTCTACATAATAAAATGTATGCTGAAAATGACTAAACTTAAATCCATAAAAAAACATTGATAGCAGCAATTGCTTTGCGACTCCCCACTGGATCTGTCGGGCCCACAGTTTGGAAGGCACGGCAGTTGGTAGTGGACCACGATTTTTATCACTACAGGAGTTACCGATCGGCATCCAGCGTAAAGCATTCCCGTAAGGTGACAGGCGGAAAGCTTCAAACAAACGAATGCAATTGTCCGAACCTCCTTCAGCGAAGCTCTTGTTGGTACGTTTGCCGGATTTTTTCGTGTCGTTTATAGTCAGCAGAAAAAGAAAAGGTCAGTATTAATTGAAAAAGGTCAGTATTTTCGAGGGCGTTTGGAGGGGTGGGGGGGGGGATGTGACTCATTCCTGACTATATGACCACTTCCTTTCGCAGTTTTCAGCTTGTCTCCGAGGTCGGTTCAACTTTCAACAAAAGCTCCGGGGGCGCAGGGGTCTTCAGGATGAAATCTGGGTTTTTAACCTGATAGGGATTTGTGTGCCGAATTCTTTGTTCAAAGAAGAAAATCTAATCGTGAACTGCACAATGCAAATCAAGAGCGTCCGTAAATGCCGCACATTTTTAACAACCCTAGCTTCCGTCTACTAGAGGAGGGCATAAATACGATTGTTTTATTGCCGTTACTGTGGTCGGCGCGAATTTACCACCTCTCGCAGTCGTGAAAATGGGGAAAAATCGCACTGAGTACAATGCTTGCAAATTTCTGGATTTTGATATTTGCCTCTCTGATCGAAGTGGTAGTGAAGCTCATGTTCGTCCTGTGTGCAAATACGAGCACACGACGATAATGTCATATCACGATAGCAGTGCGTCTTGCAGAACAGGTCGCGTCGGCTGCCACAGACAGCAACAAATAAAAAAAAAACAGTACCTGGTTAGCTCACTATACATTTTAAACAAACGCTTTTAAATATTACATTTTCGTCAGTATACTGATTTTCGTCAATAAACCGAAAAAAACTGAGAAGTTTATGAGTCTATAAATATTTACCGCAATAATTTCCGAAACACATTTTTTTGGACGCTGTGCTGTCTTGTCGTTGTGCTGTTTTGACGCCGTGCTGTTTTGTCGCCGTGCTGCTTTGACGCTGTGCTGTTTTGACGCTGTGCTGTTTTGTCGCGTGCTGTTTTGTCGTGTGCTGTTCTGTCATGGTGCCGGAGCCTTCGGTGTAAGAGAGTTAAAAATTCGTTAGTGTATAACATGGGTTCACAGATGCTGTTGAGTGAGTGTTCCTTATTTGAGCACGCGTACTGGCACTAATTTGACTGCCCTTTTTGCGCTGAATTGTTTTGTTAATTTTCTGCATGAGAATGATCCGTATGCCATTCAAAATAGCTTCGGTACGTGCGAGCACCTGTGCAACAAGCGCTCTGCCCAACCGCATGTTTTTTTTTGCGGCCATGTCTTTATCGGGACTGCACGCAGCTAATGAGATCAAATGTGCGCCCTTATTATTTGTCTCTTATGAAAAGAAAGCTTTTAAAACAACCTTCCAAGATGACAATGCGAAGAATAGGAACTGGTATTGCAGTATAACTTGAAAAAAATATAGTGCATCGTATATAATCTATTGCAGTGCAGGAACTGATTACGATTACTGAATTACTCTTGGGTAAAACTATTCACTTAGGTTATTACATTACTAAACAGAAAAGCAATCGGCCGTTACTTAAAAAAGGTAACCGTTGCTTCTCCGATTATACCTCAGATTTTCAAAACGACAGATTTTATGCCTGTATAAAAACGGGGTTTACAGACTGTCCATAATTGGGCTAGAATAAAAAAAAGGCTTTAAACTAGTAACCTCTTTAAATCATCAATTTTGGTAAACTATATACTCTTGTCGGAGACTATTGGTTCGAGGATTCCTTAGTAGGAAAATTGTACAAAGTGTGCCATTAGGAAGGGGAGGGGAAACTACTAACGGTTACAAGTAATTTTAGTACTTACGAAAGGTAATGGGATTGCTCGTGTGATTAGTTTCAAAAATGTATCCAGATCATTACAAAAATTACTCCAAAGAGTAATCGATTACAAGTGATTTGATTACTTGTAGCGAGGATACCGTACGAGTCTAGATTTGTAGTCTTAGAAGTATTAAACCAGACTAGCATGAAAGTGAATTGCGACGTAGCGAGTAAAGTGTAATAATGATCAATTGCTCGGCACCAAATAACGGCGCATCTGTAAAAAGCGCTCAATTTTGAAAAAATTGCGGTGGCTTAGCTCGGCTATGCCAGGATATACGTAGCTTATGCGCACAAAATGAGAGGCGCTATCAAGCGGCTCCTGTGCAGCGTCAGACTCGGCAACTGCGCAACGGAGGACGGGCAGCTGGGCACGCGGCGGCGCCAGTGCGTCTGCCGCGGCTATGACGTCACTCCTCTGGAATGTGCAGACCGGCGAAGCGCACGCGGTGGCGGCGGAGCGCGCGGCGGCGGCGTCTCCGGCGCGCCAGCTGTGCGCCATGTGACGTCACCTGCTCCCGCGCTAGCGCAGCACGGAGCACGGCTCATTATGCGAGCCACGCGAACCGCTAAACCTCGGCCAATGTAGCTCACGCTACAAAAAAAAACAATTTATGCGTGATAGTGGATAAGTTTCACGGCTACGTTCCTTACACTGACGGACATTGACGGCGTTGACGGACCATGCCGTATTGGAGGGGCATCAAAAATCTGCGTTTGATTCGGAGGTCCGGGAGAGCAGAAAGAGGGCGGACGCTCCCCTTCCCCCGAAATGTTTACCTGTAATCTCTAAAGGGTCTTTAAGTGATTCACAGTCAGAACATCCAACGCGTCAAACATCGACCAAGTCAAACATCGATTCGAGGACGTTTTGACTTGTTGGACGTTTTGACGCGTTAGATGTTCTGACTCAGATGGATGTCTTGACTCGTTGGACGTTTTGACGCGTTGGATATGTTCTGACTCGGACGGATGTTCCGATTCGTTGAACGTTTTGATGCGATCCAGGCTTCGACGTATATTGCAGCGACCTTCAACCGGGTTCCTGTCGACATCGTTGAGCCCGCAGAACCGGTGGTAATCTACGCTTGTGCGGCGACCACCACCGGCTGTCACCAATACACGTCGCCACCTGACGGTCTCGCCCCAGCGTCGAACCTGCTGTTACGCCGACTTCGACGCCCGCGACCTTTGTCATTATCCTTTGTTTTCTCTTTATTTTGGGCGCAACCGACCTCAGTAAACGTTAATTCCTTCTGTTTATTTATTGTTCTTTAATCACCACCCGTGACAACATCAAATGTTGCTCTCGATAAACCTTTTCTGATGAATGATCGAAGAGACAAACAATGTTTTCACATTTTCAGGAAATAGAAGCCAAGCGCATAGATTGAGTGGAATATTTCTACTTTTTGTATTTCTCATTTTGTAGTGCAAAGCACGCTGGTTAGTGACGTCTGTACACCCTGCCACTGTCGTATCTTATCAGAGCTCGTGAAAACCGCCTCTAGTGTTCCGCTCTGTATTACAACCAGGAGGAAGAGGCCTGCGCAGCGGGGACGGCTCCATAATGCGGTGAGCGGATTGCATGCTTCGAAACGATATAATGAAACTTACTGCATATGAAATATTCATTAGCATGCAGGTGTAAGCGAATGGTATGTTCCGAGAAGGTTTAAAAATGAATATGGGGAGAACATTTCAGGTATTTATCTAAACAAACGGCTAATTAAAAGTTGGCATTCATTTAATTTATTACTATTGGCTATCATCCTTCGACAGAAAATGAAAGACGCTTACAACACCCTGCACGCCGAATTGGAGCGCAGTTCCGAGGTGGAGGAGGGAAGGGTACTAAGGGAGGGCATAGCCCTCCTCCTCCTCCTCACTCCTCCTGCTACTTCTCCTCCACCCCCTCTTCCTCCTCCTTCCACTCCTCCTCACCCCTCCCTCGTCCTCCTCGTCCTCTTCTCCTCCTCCTCACTGCGGGGTGCATTATGGGACATTTCCACAATGCACCGCGCGGTTACGCCGACGGCGACGGCGACGCCGCTCAAGCCGGAAACAAGCGCCTAAAAGTAGTGCTCTAAAAAAAAAAAAATTAATGTGTATATCTTTTTACCGGTTCGAGCATAGTACATATCACATACGGAGAACCAGCAAAGCGGGCGATGGCTCTGAGTAGTGTCCGTGATAGCACGAGATAAGATGCCACAAGCGGAGCAAACATAGGCAACGGTGAAAATCATCAAGCTCGGGAGCAGGCTCCACGTGCCTCTAATAATGTTCGCAGCTAAAGCCGAGCAAATGGTCCGGAATCGTGCAGCAGTAGCGTATGCTCGGGAAGCCAAAGTAATGACTCAACGAGAGGCAGACGCTGGAGAAACAGGCGTACGGAAGGCCGAAAACATGTTGATGCTCCAGGCAATATTTGGGGAACTGATGAAGGGCTGCTATTACATGTTTAGGCGCATATGCCCAGTCGTGGTTCATCAGACTGCACTCCTTTCGCCCCGAAAGCTGACAGTGCAGAACAAATTGCACGCTCATTAGACCTGTCGGCGTCACACCACGTGATCGCCCCTATTTCCGTATATGCTCACGTGGGGAGAACGATGTCAAGCTAGAAGAAGCATGCCATTGGTTGCACTTGCGAAAAGATGGATTCCACAGCGCTTCCACCGCACTGTAGGCCAAGGAGTCAACGGAGTATAGTTTGTGCCTCGACTTTCACCCCGAGATGCGACGCTATGATATTTTACGAAAGGTCGTTGAGTAAATCGCCAGTATTTCCCGAGGCATTCAAAACGGTTTGTTGTGTGCACAAGCATACATCAATAAAAATTACTCATTTTCAGGCAAGCCGGCTCACGTACTAGTCAGTTCGTTCTATGGAAGGACTTCAATCATTGAAATCCTGTCAACGTAGTTGAGCACGGCTTGAAACGTCGGAACTGCAGTCGCCAAATAGCACGAAAACATAGCCATCTCCTCCCGCAGCCGCTTGCTACGTCTGGTCCCTTGAGAACCAGCCGGTGCAGACGCCACCGTGAGGGGATCCAAGAGCAGTGCCTGGATTCTGTTCTTGCGAGGAATGCTGGATAACTTGCAGGAACTGTAGATTAGCCAAGTCTGGATGATGACTCGTCAGCCGGCCGTTCAATCTGTTATGCCACCCTTCCGCCATGTTGGGGGTGCGTGGTCCATCGTTCTCAAACTGGCCCCAGATGTCTTTGACGACTGTGTTCAAAAGCCAGAAGCTGATCAAAGTACTTGGTGAATTGCTCCAGCCGAGCAGCGTTCAGTGGAGATACCTGTGGCCGAGCAGCGAGCAGGTTCCTGGCGAAGGTGAACTGCATCCTGTCCCGGAACCGTCATCGCAAAGTACAAGCGTTATCTTATAAGTTATTTATTTATTTAGTTCTTTGTGCCTCAAAACGACCGAACTCTTTGTATGAGGCACTTAAGTACAAAAAAAAAATCATGCTCACAATTTATAACACCATGCATACATTCACGCAGACAACCTTATAGACTAGAGAAAGGTTAAAAACGATATGATAGCTATGTGTACAAGAGCGACTCAACTCAACAGAAATAATATATATCTTCCAACCTTTGAAGGTCCCCGGCTTTCAAGCCTCCGGATGGATGTTCTGACTCGATGGACGTTTTGACTCTATGGATGTTCTGACTCGATGGACGTTTTGACTCTATGGATGTTCTGACTCGATGGACGTTTTGACTCTATGGATGTTCTGACTCCATGGACGTCTTGACTCTATGGATGTTTCAACTCGAATGGATGTCTTGACGCGTGGTATGTTTTGACTATTGTGTCACGTGACCTAATGGATGTTTTGACTCGTTGGATGTTATGACCCGTTGGATGTTTTGACCATAAGCGACTCTAGGAGGTACCTTCTCCTTCCCGTGACAGTTGGGACACTACAAATTAAACACTGTGAGGAATATCCGTCAGAAAAAGGGAAAGGGGAGGGGGGCAGGTAATGATCGCCCCCCTCCCCTCTTTTTTTTCGTTTAACGTCACTGCATCTTTGCTCCGCATGGCGGTATCTGTGGGTCCTGCTTCTAGTAAAGATGTTCTTTCTTCGTGATTGCGCCGGGACCCGACGACGGAGGCAGCTGATGGTCGCTGAAGGAAAAGTAAAGCAGACAGGACTCCGCGGATAAAGGGAAGAAAAAAAACACGTCTATTTACAAGCCAAGCTAATTTTCGAATGCTCACAGAACGTTCCACCACGTGCCGTCCCCCTCGTCTTCTTTCTCCAACGTCCCCTGCGCCAGCCCGCACGAGCGCCGCCAGTCCACCCCGACACAGGTGCACACGTGCAAAGGCAAACACGCATAGAAAAGAAAACGAAACTCAGTCCCGTTTCCGCGTCCATTCGCGGCGATGGCGGGGCCGATTCTCACACCTCCCGACTAAGTATATTTTTTAGACCCGAAATGTCAAAAATAATATATAACAACTAAACTTAAACGCATACGCATATCAGTCACACCTTGCGCAGAGTTTGTGACTCAACCCGTAAGAATCCAAACTATAAAAGAAATTTACACCAATATGCCAATCACACGCTAGTAAAGTGATTCTTACTGTGCCCGCCAAGGCTCCAACGCAGTGACAAATCTCGCGCCGAGACTAGCGCAGCATCTAGCCTCCTAGCCTCGGTCTCTTTGTCGACATGTTATTCAAGCCATCCAGATTTCGACGGGGCTTGAATCGGACGGTGTATAGCTGGTTCCGGAACCTCTCCGCGCAAGAGCGACGACAGTTTATACTCTGTCCTGACTTACTAATCAGGAATGGGCCTCGCAGGCGGTCGCCGTTGTAGACGTCTTCTGCACTCCCAGCTCTCTCACACGTGGCCGGCTGGCAGGTGGTCGAGTCTTCATCGGCGTCCCTAGCTACATTGTGGGACGAGTTCATCTCGAAGATGGCGTCCTTAGTGCTATCCCCGCTTTCCCTGACATCTTCACCAGCCCGCTGTGACGTCAGCCGCCCTAACAAGATGTCCGACTTCTTGTCGACACCCGCGTCCTTGCCGTGGTCGTCATCAGCTTGCCAGAACGTCTGCCACCAAAGCAAGACATTGAGTTCTTTCTCGTCGTCGACGTTCGCGTTCTCGTCGTGGTCATCCTCCGCTTGCCGAAACGCCTGCCGTCCAGGCGATAAGTCCGGTCCTTCATCGTCGTCCACGTTCTCGCTGTCGTCATCCTCCGCTCGGCCAAACGCCTGCCGCGAAGGCGATAAGTTCAGGCCTTCGTCGTCGTCCACGTTCTCGCCGTCGTCGTCCTCGGCTCGCCCAAACGCCTGCCGCCCAGGCGATAAGTTCAGTCTTTCGGCGTCGTCCACGTTCTCGCCGTCGTCGTCCTCGGCTTGCCGGAACGTCCGCCTCCCAGGAGATGCCCTCGGTTCTTCCTTGTAACCGACGCCCATGTTCTTAACGTGGTCGTCATTGGCTTGCCAGAACTTGTGCAACACAGGTAAGATGCCGGGACCGGCCTCGACGTTGTCGAAATTCACACATGGGTCGTCCTCAGATCGCCGGGACGCCTGCTGCCGAGGCAAAGGGTACGGCCTTTCGTCGTCGATGTTTCCCTGCTCGTCGTGGCCATTCTCGGCTCGCTGGGACGTCCTCCAGGCACGCGAGACGTTCAGCTCTTTCTGTCGTCAACGTCCGCCTGCACAGACACGCAGCTGCGACTGTTCTTCGACAACCGCTTCGTGTCGTCGGCCTGTAACAAAATGTGAGGCACCTCGAGGACCGATGGCTGCGGCCTCTTCTGACTTTGGTGGTCCAAGTTGTTACCGTCGGTCTTGCCCACATCGGTCGTCACCTTGTCGGGCTCACGACTGGAGTCTTTCTCCACAGTGACATTCTCGGCGTCTACTCTTTTCTTGTGAAACAGAAGTTTTTCGTCTGGTGTCTTCGTTCCGGGGACATTCCCGGGAAAGGTGCCCCAATTCCTTGCATTTAAAACACTTCACCCGAGAAGTTTCAGGTAGGATGCCCTGCCTTGGGTTCTTGTGTTTTTCCTTGAGAGAAGTGGTGGTTTCAATAAAGGGCCTCCAGACTTCAGCTCGGGACAGTCCGAGCTCTAACAAGACCCGTTCTTTGACCGCACCATACCCACTGTTCTCACCCACGTTCAGCCTATTCACTAGAGCACGCATGCTCTCCGTGAAATAAGGTCTCACAAGATATCCTCTAAGCCGCTCCGGGACTTCATATGTCTCGAAGACGTTTTCTACGCCATCAAACCAGGTCGGCACTAATATTTCGGACGACGGCATGGAAGTCAGTACTCCTTTCAGCAATCTTGAAAAGCTTAAAACTTCATCTCGGAGCTTGAACTCCATGCCGCCTCCACTGGCTCGCGTTCGGTTTTCTGAGCGTAAATGTTCTAGCTCTAGCTCGAGACGTAACAGCCGTTCTTTCTCCCTTACTAGTTCTATCTCCTTTTCGATTGAGCTGCCTGATCGGAATCCTCCGTTCCCATCCCCTTGTGTCTGCGAGTTTGCCACTAATCGACTCGAAGGTGACGATTCACCTGGCCCGTCAACATCCCTATTCCGACCCCTATTCTGCTCTGGCGTTAGAACCGGCATCTGCCGCTCTGCGCTGTCTGTATCCATGGCGGGCACACGTCAAAGAATCACCTTACCGTAAGGTCAATGACTGCCGCTGGATCACAGACGCAGCACGCTGCTCAGAATAGTCAGGCACGAAAATGATGTCCGAGCTGTAGACTCCGGCGTTCCTCGCTGGAGTGGGCCGGCATCTGGTCCGAGGCAGCTCTATCACCACGAAGTAGCTCGGTGGTCCAATCTTCAAGGAGCTCGGTGGTCCAGTCTTCTCTTTAGAAGGCTCCACCAGTGCCGCGTCAAGTCGCTGTCCGCCGATTCCGTTGTGAAGATCACGCCGCCGGGGTCCGCTGACGCAATCCTGTCGACTGCGCCAGTAAAGATGTTCTTTCTTCGTGATTGCGCCGGGACCCGACGACGGAGGCAGCTGATGGTCGCTGAAGGAAAAGTAAAGCAGACAGGACTCCGCGGATAAAGGGAAGAAAAAAAACACGTCTATTTACAAGCCAAGCTAATTTTCGAATGCTCACAGAACGTTCCACCACGTGCCGTCCCCCTCGTCTTCTTTCTCCAACGTCCCCTGCGCCAGCCCGCACGAGCGCCGCCAGTCCACCCCGACACAGGTGCACACGTGCAAAGGCAAACACGCATAGAAAAGAAAACGAAACTCAGTCCCGTTTCCGCGTCCATTCGCGGCGATGGGTAACATCTTCACAGATGTTATGACCCGTTGGATGTTTTGACCATAAGCGACTCTAGGAGGTACCTTCTCCTTTCCGTGGCGGTTGGGACACTACAAATTAAACACTTTGAGGAATATCCGTCAGGAAAAGGGAGAGGGGGGCAGGTAATGATCGCCCCCCTCCCCTTTTTTTTTTCGTTTAACGTCACTGCATACTTGCTCCGCATGTGCGGCATCTCGCGGGTACTGTTTCTCCTGCTGATCGTGGGCCTCTGCTTCACTGTTTCAGTCCCAGTAACACCCACTGCATTCTTGAACCACGGTATCACCGAGCCTAGAACTTGTGTCTCGGACTGTTTTTTTCTTTTTCTTTCTTTCCTTCCTTTCTTTTTATTCTTTTTCCAAACGCTTGGTGGCAACACACTGCTGAACGGGATGGGGGGGGGGTCCACCTCCTTCCTGGTTCTCCCATTTGCTCCCCCCCCCCCCCCCCCGCCCTCAACAAATGCTGTTAGTAAAAATTCGCAGAATACAAGAGAGCAAGTGATGGCGGTATGCAATTGTCCTCACGGCTGCTTCTGCCGCACTTGCGACTGCTTACGACCTTTTGCCTTAGAACGTCTTAAAATCT
>JAZHYW010039201.1:0-110484 GCA_037355805.1 Ixodes ricinus | reverse complement strand
TACCACAGAGATGTCGGTTCGACGTCTACCGAGGTAGGACGGCGCAACACATCATCGCCTCATCGGCTGAGCTTTAGCACGAACCCCGAGCTATAAATTTGGGAAATTCCATCACGAAAAGAACTCAGGCTCAGAAGACACCTGTGCTGTCCAGAAGCGAAAAGCGGCCACGTCAGCTCTTTCAGGACAACTTGGCTACCTGTAATCGAATCACTAACTACTTCTTCACAAAAAGAAGTATAGATCAGAGATGCCCGACAAAGGTATCCTCTTGTCAGGCTTGCGCAAATTTAGTTTCAAGCGATCTGGGTCTGGCATCGAACCTGTGAGTTCTAGTACACCACTGAGCGTAGAAGAATGCAATGGAAACTCGTTCTCAAGAAACGTTGGACTCTCGGCGAGCTCTTGCTGTGACAATGCAGAGAACGCCCTTTCAACAAGTTCGCTTGAGACTCAGCGACGCTTCGAAAACTTTCGGAACCGCAGACGTCAAGAGGCTCTGAATATTCGAGGAAGGAATGTCGGGAAATCATCCCCCAATCACTGTGACATGCCATCCAGCAGACAAAGCGAAAATCGCCCGTACATTTCGGAGCATCTGTCTTTTGGGGAAAATGCTGTCAACTGCCAAGCGACCTTTCCAACGGCGCGCCAGAAACATCGAGATGTGGACAAATTGCAATTCCTGGACTTCCCAGCAGATCGCGAAGAGAGTCAAGGATACGTTTCGTTTGGTGCTTTTCAGTATCCGCAACAGCATCACCAACGCAACTCCTACGGGATGCCCGTGAACCACTCGTCTGCCAGCGACGCGTGGCGGGCTCAAGGTGAAGAAGAACTGAACGTCCTTGCACCTCGTCCTAGACAGCAGCGAAGCGGAGAAAGGAATGATGCTGTTTTAAGGCTCCCGAAGCTCACCGGAACAGATTATTCCATATATTCTGACTCTGAAGATGACCCGGACGACACAAATCTATCTCGAGGCATCAGATCGGCCTCAACTTTACCGCAGTTTTGATGCGCATTACCTTGACATGGCGAAGCAAGACAACATTGATGATTCGTCACTGTTCGACAGAAGACAGCGTATGGAAGAGGGACAGCGTTGGAAACCTTATGATCCCCGAAACGAGAGCACTGGCAACTACGTTGGGACTTACTCCGAGTTCGATTCGCAGGGGGATCTGCGGGACCAGACCAAATGTACCACGGAGACAGTTCGCGTATGTTAGCGATGGGTAGAAGAGACCCACGTTATGAGGCTTCCACATTGCGTCCTCAAGTACCAGATAGAATGGGAGAGTCAAGTTACTATGATTGGAACCAGACGTTTCCCCAAGATTACGAAGATGATGTCGGAATGTCGGACGAATCACGAGACTTCGATCAACATGACCAGGTCATCGATCGCCCGCACCACATCACCGGTAATATTCCAAGCGACGATGACACTGTTGATAATGTTCCTGTCCAAGATGATTCACACCCGCATCCGTACCGCACAATAAGAAAAGCGATCCAAGCGCCCCATGCGAGTGACACGATGAGTTACATGAACTCGGGGAAAGGCATCACGCCGCGTTACATGCGACAGAATGTTTACGGCGAACCGTTCCAACAGAATACTGCTAGAGGCTTCAATCCCCGCGAAGACACGCCGAGCAACGCTCCAGGGTACAATCAGAGCACTCCTAAAAGCAGATACGAGAATCAATCGAGAAATTACGAGGTGCCACCAGAGTCAGTGTCACGGGACACGCTCGATGAACTTGGCGACGTGGATGAATTTTGGAACAATGACCCAAGGCTTGCAGAAGAATGCACTCGGATCGCAATTCAAAGAGGCCTTGTTCTGAGCAGTCCCATGGCAAGATACGCAAAAACCGTATGGAAAAAGGCACCAAGCGCTGTGCTGAAGCCATCGGAACAGAAGGAACCGCTTTCTGGGGGACTGTACTTTCAAGCGATAAGGGAAGACAGTCTTGAGAACAGTGCAAGTTCCTAAACGTCTACAGTTACATCGTTTTTGCAAATCTTTGTTAAAGCTTGAATATATATTTCAGGTTTTATAAACAGTACACAAGCACTTTCTCCGTAAACAAAATGTGTTTATTGAGCAAATTTGAGAGTTCATTTGTTACGCTGTGTCTTAAGATCAGCTCTTTCAATGTTTGAAGCGCCTAGAAATGCCGCTGAAAGTGTTTGCACTCGAAAGTTGTGGCCGTAAATAAATAAAAAAAGTTTCCGCTGAACCTTGCCTTGTGTGTTTTTTATTAGTAATCCAACGCCGAGGACAAAAAGAGAAAAAAAAACACGACGTCCCCGATTCTTAAAGGTAGGTACTTCCAGTTACAAAACTTTACGGAACCGAGCTCGGTTACCGGTCTCTAAAATGTCAAAATTCCTCGAAGACACTCCCGCTGGAACCTCGTGGCGTTCCACAGTGGTCCTCGGCACGGCCGTTTTGTTTGATGAATGTTCGAGAATGTTGGACTGGCGCCCGCTTCACCTTCCCATCATGCCCAGGAGCTTCTTTAGCTTGCTCTTCTTCGACGACTGCTGCTGGTTCGAGCTGTAGTGAAGTGCCAAGACGATGGGCAGAAACGGCGGCACTCCGCCTGATGAGCCCCTTGCTTGAGGCTCTTGATGGCATTGACTTGTTGAATGGTTTCGATCTGTTGGATCAATGGCAGGGCCTCGATGACCTGAACGGCTTCCGCGGGCATCTCCGGCAGCAAATCTCCGGCCCTGCAACTCTGCAGGACCAAGCTTACCAGCAAGAGTGGTAACGTTATTGCCACCTATGACGGGAAAGAATGAATAAAAAAAGAAAAAAGAAGACGTTAATACATTGTGAGGGCTCGTAGAACTCTTACAGAAGTCTCAATGATCAAGGGCAAAAAAGTGTTGATATCTTCTAAACTTCGTCCCAGAATATAAGACGTCCCTTTGGACATCGATGAGATGCGCTTGCGTTTTAGTCAAGGTAAGATTGCATTGAATATCTTTACGTCCTATTTAATTGCGAATAAGGGCTCGTGAATAACCTTATGAATGGGGCCAGGCAAACACCAACGCACAGGGACGTGTGGCTTTCGGACGATTGTGAGTGGGCCTTGAAATTATAGTGATGTTTGTTGCTCAAATAGAGAAACAAACACGAAGCGTTAAGCTGATGTGTCATCCACCGTTGAAGACACAACACAGCTCACGATCGAGTTACACGTTCTTATTCAACTACAGTCAGTGCACGTTTGAACACCAGAACTCACGATTCAGGCACAATGTTATCCGCTACAGATAGCACGAAATTCCATACCAAAAGGCAACAACGACTGGACCAAGTAGATAAACGGTGCGACGTAAACATGATACCTTGTTCTCATAAACAGCGAAATATATTAAACTAAACTGTCTATATTTAAAAGACACATGGGTCAAACAAAATCGACAGATTATGCCTACTTACAGTCTTCATGGCCCGGTGTGAGTTGTATAGGCTTGCGACGGCGTGCGAACCTCACTAAGCAGCGTAGTACTGAGTCTCGACATTTCCGGACCAACGTCTTTTTATACGCCAATCCTTCTTACCCAAACCCCAAAACCAGCTCAGTCTTTAGAAATCGTAAAATAAAATATATATAGAACATTATAATAAAGGACACCAACGATGCTGGACGGTTGATGGACACCTCACGCTTAGAGGAGCCCCAACGTCTAACAAAAATATAAAAAAAAAGTGTTATGAACTAGACATCGAGGGCTCGCTAACTCGGGACCGGGAAAAGGCTGAGCGTTTAGAAATCAAAATAAGATAAGAAAAATAGAGCTGTACCCAAAGCTGGTCTTGTAAAACGCACGGACGTATAAAAAAAGAGAGAAAAATAGGAGCTTTTTTTATTCGAATGGGCTTCGTCCTTTCAACAAAAGTAGTCGGAATGGCCTCTTTCTGGAAAACGCGGCTAAAGACGCGCTCGACCGCACCACGGTCAGCAATGGAACGATCACTCTGTAAAACGGAAATGGGCAGGTATTTTACGTCAGCACTCAATGCCAATCAATCTTTCCCACAGGGACACCGACATTCTTGCCAATGAACGATCAAGCACCGTTCGACTGCACATGGCGCGTGCTACAGACTGAAACGCTGCACCCCGATTGGCCACGAGCGCATACGTCACCATCCAATCGGAAACAGCCACAGTCTGTGAAAGCTTTTAGGCTTTCGCAGACCATGGTCTTGTGCGGCACTCGAGAGCACGCGTCTCGCCAAAACTACCTTTTCTTACAAAAGTTATAGCGCGTGACAAAGAACTTCTTTAAAGTCACGCAGCTTTTCAAGCAATGCCGCACAGGACTCTCGAGCTGAAGTGTATAGCGGAGCGTACGCGCAGATATATTACTTCTTGATAAGGTCAATCCGAGCAGACCAGTGTTCCTCCTCAGCTATCGGAGACGCTGATGAGACACGTCTTCGCAATGACAAAAAGGACACTGTCCAGGAAGACGGGCGTTCCTTGTTGCCGGGTGCGAGACGTTCAGACGAGATCAAATAAAGCAAACTCCCACTCCGCTCCCCGAGTCGCTATCAGTTTCGAGATTCCCCTCCTGGTTATCTGCCCCCACACTATCACTAAGAGCCTTGTCTATCTCCGACAAGAGGCAGCAAGTCGCAGCTTGTTCGATGGTTCGGCTCAGTCTTGGCTGATGAGAAGAGAGAAAATACGACCTCAGAATCTCCTGACCTCACCACTCACCATAGCATAAAAAAAAAAAAAAAATAACGTATTTTACCTTTTTACGGTTCTGATTTAGAAGGTATGTGGGATGGGTGCAAGAATGCATATTCGCGACTCCAGCGAACTACTATAGGGGGCGCGCTGGTCAGGCAAGATGGCGGACGAAAGGAGGTCGTTTTCGTCATTCAGCACGCGGGCCACCATAAATGTCTTGCACTGCAGCATAAAATCGGTGTTACATATGAAAGCAAAGCGATTTTTCGACGGTAGAAACCTTCTTCTGGTCAGTGCGTAGGAATTGCACGGCGGAAGCATAAAAATAATTACTGGGAACGATGTTTGTTTCTATGCTGCGTACGAGAACCAAGCAGCGATAGCAGACGACAGAGTCGAAACGACTTCCTCTCTCGAGCTTCTTTGCGTTGCCGCTACGCGGCGTCGATTTCGCTGAAGTCGCCAATAGCTTCGCACCTAGCAAAAAAAAAAAATGGAAGGGAATTTTTTTTAAGTCTGGGGGAAAAAGATATAAGGAGTAACAAACTACGTTTGTCGTTACTCAAATGAAGTAACGTATGTTATACGTTACTGTTTTGAAGACGTGACGGGTACGTTACTACGTTACAGAAAAACAGGAACGCCGTTACTAGTAATACTGCCTCAGAGTCACCGAGGTCACCGAGGCGGCCGACCAGACATATAGAAGAGAGACTATCAGTACAGACAGGGAAATGATGAAACCTTATATGTATAGATATGGGAGGGAAAGCTACGATAGGCAAGGAAACAAGTTATCTTCTCTCGTGGCGCGCATGGTTCTTGCCTGTGCCCCAGGAAATGTCGCGCTGCGCAGAGCAACGCCCCCATTAAAACAGTGAAAAAAAAGGAACAGTTAATTGAGAAGTTTCGTGGAGAGATTGTACAAAATATTATCACGACAGAAAAAAAAAAGGTGAAGTAATCGAAACGTGCATGATATAAAGGATGCCAAAGAGTCATTTTCATTGACACTCAAAGACGGATGAAGATATCGAAACGGACCGCAAAAAAATCGTATTTGACGAAAAAAAAAAAAAAAAGAGAAGACGGTTGACGTCACAAACGCCCACCATCGGGACTAGATACGTTCTTAGATAAGATTCTGCTCAAATTCTTCCTAGTTTTTCCGTTTCTTCGATTTTTCCTTTCTATCTATTCTTTTTTCTACTCCAACATCATGCTCCTAAAGTGGAGGGACATCGATCTATTCAATTAGCAGAGGAAAAAAATGAAAGATAAAAAAGAAGGGGGAGAGAGAGGTGTCCAGTGGTCCACTGCAAGTGTCCACTCGTGTCGAGATAAGGAGGGAGTTATCAGCATGACTTCTGGATAGTGGAACCGATCTTCTTGGCGTTGCGGACGTCTGATTGCTGTGGTTTGCGCGAAAATGTTCGGCTGGGATGTGAACATCGAGTTTCCATAGATGATCATAGACGAAGCTGGTAGTAGTTTCCTAGCCCTGCTGATACAGTAATGGCAAACACTTTGCCATTCAAATACACCTCACTCCGCGAAAATTCAATGACCTTGGCGCGGACAGGCTTTGCGTAGTTGGAACAGTTGAGCGTGCCGCAGCCTTGAGGTTTTTCCCTTGAATTGAGGAGGGTGGCTGCAAGCTGCACCCGCAAAGCCCTGCACTCTTTAAACTGTAGCAGAACAAACGCTGGAGAGAGCCCAGTTCTTTCTTGCCTCCTCTCCAGCCTTCGTTCTGCCGAAGTGGAAAGAGTGAGGGCCTTTGAGGGAAAACCTTGTCCTGGACTCTTAACCTGATATCGGCCATAGAGGGCCGGTTGAGACAGCCGTGTCTGCTGTCTCGGCGAACCCGCATGAATGTGATCGAAGACGAATCAAACTGCTATTCATTAGCATTACTATGTCAGAAGCTCCTTTCAGTTTGACAGAAAAGTAAATCCGTCTAAAACATCATTTTATATATATATATATATAAAGAAATCTAAACCAGATTGCGGTTGCACTTGAGTTACAATAAAAATGTTCATTTAAAGTTTGGTTAAAATTATCCGAGGAATTTTCAAATGAGGGATATGGGTCTGCGGCTCGCTGCTCGGAGCATGACACGCGAGCGCTCATACTGTAGAATCCTGGGCTCGCTCGCTGGAAACAGAACCTGGCTTAGCCAAGAGTATGTGAACGAAAGCACTGCCAGAGTTATACCCGCGAGCGGAGACACGTGGCAGGCTTTTCTTTTTATTTTTTTCACCTAGCAAAGCCGGTTGAGAAGTCATTTGCGTCCGAGCCCCGTCCCTATCCGCGTTGATATTGATGAGCCGTGTACCGGCGTGCGGTCGTGTCATCGCTACCGCGTAATTCAAGACTAGCAGTCATACCAAGCTAGCTACATTTATCATCAACAACACGATTTAGTGTCGCCTTACCTCAAAGGCAGAAGATCGATCTCTTACTGTGCAAACATGGAATGTCTAACTCGCTCTGGCTGAATTTATTTGACAAAATAGTGGCAGACGTCTCATTGACGTCAATTGGTAGCCGCGTTAAGACACTCGCTTGATACAAATCCCAATGGCGTCGTATTGGGAGATAGGCAGATAAAAACCAAAAAGCAAAACAACCTGAAAAAAAAAAAAAACGAAGGCAACGTAGCTTTTTGTTTTCGTCTGTTGCATCGCAAAGTCGCCAACAGATAAAGACACCGGTCTCTGACTCTCAATGTCAGTGAAAACATCCTTCACGTGTTCAGGGGACAATGAGCTGAACTACGAGCTTCTGTGCTCGTGGCTAGGCCATTCTACTCGTGACTAAACCTTTACTATACTCCGTTCACCCTTAATTAAAGAGACACCGACATCCCCATCCCTAAATATTTATTTTTAAATTTCTGTTAGGCGATTTAATATGATGTCAGTATGTATATTTTGCTACAGCGTCACGTATATTTTTAATAAAGTAAAAAAAAAAACGCAACTGCTCGGAACTGACTTTGGACTGGGGAGGAAGAAGGCATGTGGATCCCGGAAAAAAGCTCAACGGAGAAAAGCTCACTGCAAAACCGGCGGATGCGTTCATATGGTTGCTATATCAATTTATTATCATTAAAATTCGTCAACTTTGTAAAAACGACAATGTCCTTTTTTGTGATATTTGTTAAGCTTATTGGGTATATTGCTCCCAAATTAATAATCTTCTGTAAGGTAGTGAATTGGGCGAGTTGGTAAACGTTATACACGATGAAAAGCGCTCAAACGACGAAGACGGAGTGAAGACCACAAACACGGCAGGGCGAAGCTGCTCTCGCAACAAAAGTTTTACTAGTGAAAAAAAAAAAAAACTGAAAGAGAACAGCGTAGCCGACACTGATTACATCAACAAACACCTACTCATCTATCAGGCACCACACAATCTTCGGAGCTGAAACGGTTCACACACCGCTATTCATATTAGCTCGCAAAAAACAGACCTCTTTATCTGACAGAGCTACCGATGGCGCACTGTCAAGCTGTCCATAAATTGTTGTCTTTTTTACGGGTGTCCGATTTTCTGATTTGATACTTGCAGCGTCATTAATATACAAAATGGGTGATCACAAATGTCTGAGGAATTAGTAAATATGCCCAATAAACTTCAAGAATATTTTAAATAAAAAGAGAAATTATTTTTAATGAAGTGACGAATTCTAATTGTGTTAAATTGTCACGTGTGACGCACAATCCGCTAAGATAAGAAAGAATAAAAAAATTCGGTGAGTTTTTCTTCGCATCCGCTCAAAGGCCGGTGAGCTTTTCTCCGCATCTGCCGGTTTTGCGGTGAGCTTTTCTCCGGTGAGCTTCTCTCCGCCGCCCAAGAAATGTAGAGCGAAGGGAGAGTTATCGGAAGTCACGTGGCTACACCCAACTGCGTTTTCGTTTTTTTCTTCTTTTTTCCTTGGTTTTTCTGGTCGTGCGAAGCAGACGAAACACGCGCACGTCGCAAGTCACACGAAAAACGCACAGGTCAAGCACTTGGTGCTTGACGCTTGCGCACTTTCTAAGCACTTTCCAATTCGTGATCGTAAGAGGAGCGATGTCTTCAGCCAGGAGAAGGGACGACGACTTGGCGACGTGTTCGTACGAATCCGCTTGGCGGTTGGACGTGTCCGTACTGAATACATCCTAACTGTTTTGATCGGTAAACGATTTCACTTTCGAAGCTAGACAGATTCTCCGCCACCGCGAACAACAGTTCTGAAGTAGAGGTCCCACGCCCGTCGTCCGCCGCCATCGCTTATTCCGCTTTGTTCAGCCGTCTGTGTCGACGAGTGTGTCCTTTGTCGAGAACTGAAAAGAGCGAAGTCGAGATAAGCCCACAGTAAAGTTCGTTGCTTCTCTACTATGGAGGAAGGTCAGCTTCTTTCCACGTGGCTCGGCGATGCTGACCGAAGGATCCAGGAGACGACGTTCAAAGTTGAAGTAGGAAATGTATTCACAGGTAATTACAAATAGTTTACAGCATGGTGTGCGTGCACAGCACGGAATCTCGTCGTTCGACACCCTTCAGTTACAGTCGAGCTCCCCACATTCTGCTTCGTCTCCCCCTTTTTGTTTCTTCATGAGACAAAGCATGGCAGGTTCAAACAATCACTCTCCCCTCTCCTCGTCACTTCACCAATCGTGTTTCGATTTCACTTTCCAAACTCCGCCCAAGAAACGCGCAATGCCCTCTCCCTCGCGATTTTACCAATCGTGTTTCGATGTCACTTTCCCAAATTCCGCCCAAGTGACGCACAATGTCCTCTCCCTCGGCATGGCAAGGTCACCCACCCGGTTCCAGATGCGTTTCCCCGATCACGGGACGGTCGTCGAACCTCTCTACCTCCTTTTAGCAGGCACTTTAGGAAGGTCCGCATTTCGGGAACCCGAGGCGCCGGTCCGGTTAGTGGCGTCGCCTTCGACGACAAGTAACGCACAATGCCCTCTCCCTCGTCATGGCAGGGTCACAAAGTTCCTCATACATTTCCCCAATCACTGGCCGGCACCTTTGAAGAGTCCGCGCTTTTCGGGGACCCAGTGCGTCGAGCTGTTTAGTGGCTATCCCCAACTTCCTATGCTTTGTCCCGCGAAATATACTTAGGAGGGCTGAGAATTGCACCCCAGGGTCGGCCAACGTCAGCGGCCTCACACCCACTTACAGAGCGAGTCGATCAATGATTCCACGATTTGCATCCATGCATGCGCATGTTTCAACAATAGGAGCCTGGGATTTCTTTCCGGCTACATTATGTACTCATTTGCAAAATAAGAAGAATCCAATCGCGTTGTGACGGGTCAGCATTGGTTCACGGCTCTCTGGTATCGCGCAGAAAATTGCGATTCAGGAAAACCGATGAGAACTTTTCGAAAATTTCCAGAACTCTCAGCGAAAAAGAAGCGATAGCGCGAGGAACGCGAGACACGAGCGGACATTCCATCGCTCGCAGTGTGTTACGGCTTTACCTCCAAACGCGTGGATCACCATACTAGCCCAAGTGCATCGAAACCCTTCTAGCAGTGTTACGGCGTCTCGCCGCAGCGGGGCGCCCCCGTCACGTGGCTCTCCTCTCATCCGTTGCCTCGCTGCTCTACCTCTTTTCCAATTTCCGGACGGCCGCTTCTCGTGGCGATCTGCCGAGGCTTTGTGTCGGTATAGTAGGAGGCTATGCGGTGTGCAAACCTTTCATCCTAGCTTGAGATCGAAAGAGATATATATATACATATATATCACGGCCGTTATTTTTTTAACCAAAAAGTAAGTAACAGATAGAGAAATCATTCGAAGCAGAGCTCGGCGTTCTGGTGTCCCCGAGCGCTCTTGTCGTCTCCTCTGCCTCAGTTTCTGGGCAGCGTTCGTCAAGCGTTCGCAAACCTCGGTTGTGTGTTCTGTTGTTTGCAGGTCGGTTAGTTGCCGAGGCGGCCGGCGTCCTCTTTTGTTTGCGCTCTCGAAAGCAGCGGGCCCAGACTTCCGGGTGCCGACGGTCTGCCTCGACAGACGACGGAGTTGGGAGGAAGGCCGTCCGTTTTTCGAGGGCGCAGAGTTCGTCTGCGAGAGCCTCCCGCGATTGTCGCTCCGTTCCACCTCTCTAGGGAACCACAACGGACGTTATTGTATACGAGTTGTACCGGTCTACATCCAACGCCGCGAGCGCATCACAGAGACGTGCGTACACGTTACCGAAGTGAAATTGCTAAATACCATTACGCATAAAACAAAAATAAAGTAACTAAGTATACTCGTTACTGCGATTCAAACGGAACGCGCTACTCAGCTAGAAAGACGCGTAATTTTTTCTGTTACTATAATTGTGCCATTTTTTTTAAATGAAGCAGCAGCCGCTTACAATATTTGTCATCAATGATAATTCCTTGTTTTTTTTTTAACGCGTTCATTTGGGGATAGCCGTGGATATATACTGACCTACTTCGTGCACATCTTTTTTGTGATCACTCTGGCGTTTTCGTAGTGGAAATTGCAGGCGCGAGTTGGGGTGAGGACTAGATTGAGTACTCCCGTTGTACACGTTCCCCTTCAGAAGTATCTAAACACGCGTTATTAGTTACTTCATAAAATACGTTACTCGCTTTTTTCAATTACTCGTAACTAAGTAGTTACTTTGTTGCCAACTCGCGTGGCAGTGGATTGGCTTGGCTTGGATTGCGTGTAGCCTCCTCCGCGGTTCATCTTCTGTAGAGGTGAAGCTGAGCGTAGGAAGCGAGCGAGCGTACGTCTCGTTGGCTCGACGACGGGCGGCGGCGGCGAGGGCGGCGAACCACTGTCAGATTTTGGAGGAATCTTTCGCTATCGCGAGCGGTCAGAAAACTTTCGCCACCCGCCGAGGTCCTTCACCCATAACAACACTTTGCGCGCGTCTCGGACGCGGAAAGACGGCGTTGTTCTCGTTGCTTTTGTGTTGTTGTTCTTGTTGTTCTTTATTTGTGAAGCTTTGGCGGGGTTTACACGGATGCGACCGTAGCGAATTGAATCGAGATTCGCCGCGTGCGATTGGGTGGAAGAGACAGGGAAAGGAGGATCGGGGCCACGTGATTGGTCGCCTCTCGACTCGATGCGCAACGGTCGCATCCATGCCTTTGTCTCGTTGTCTTAAATGCCGATGGATTTCACATTTAGAGAGAACGCATCTAAAAAGAACGACTGGCAAGAAGTTTTGTTTCGAAAAGATGATGAGGGGGAGGGGGAAGCGGGTGAAGTCAATCTGTTTAATCCGGCCGCCCGTAGTCAATCAACAAAAATGGGGACCCAAACAGTTTATTATGAGGTTGCGGCCTTATAGCCGGTAAGAGCACCAAAAGACAAATGAGGATGCAAAAGCGTAAACAAAATAGGTCACTGCACTTCCGGTTGGGATTCGACACGCGAGCAGTCTAAAAGCTGGACCACGGTGGGAAAAAGAGAGAGGTTGTCGAAACAAGGCCAGCAGGGCGTCGAAATTCGACTCGGGCTTAACGCATCGCCCGGCAGGGGCACTGTCGGGTTAGGGGCACTCAGTTCGCAGGGCGCTGTCGCGCGTCTCGCGGCCTCGAAGACGCGTGCGCCAACGAGGACGGTTCCTCGCAGCGCTCTGCCATGCTGTGCCGTCTCACGCCGTTTGTCAGAAATATGCGTGAGCGAAAGTCCGACGTCAGCGTCGTAAAAAGCGGTCCCTCGATTTCCGCCTGATGACGTCATAAACGTGTCACGTTGTCGACGGCCGCGATCCTGGCGGTGTCACAGCCGTGGCGGTGCATGTGGCAGAAGCCTGTTCTGCTGCAGGAAGCCTCTTCGGCTTGACAGTCCACGGAAGCTTACGCAGCCAGAGAGTTGGGACGCAGCAAGTGACAGGGACGCATTCGCTCGTGTTTTCTGCCGGGACTCGTAACACCGACCGCCAGGATCGCGACATCCGACGGCACATGACACTCTGGCTTCTGGGACGTCCTTTATCGCCACTTCGGAACAACTTTTGACGTGTGTGTGGGATAGGACGCTGAACACACCAGTCGGAGAGGCGTTCCAGGAGCCGGTAACCACGACGAACGAACAGATGTATAGGTGGTACACCTGCTGTGCACCTGCCAGGAACGAAATAATTGGTTAGAAATCTATGCGTGAACGCGAGTTCGTCTGCTACTTTTTGCGGGGGTTGGGGTGACGTCAGAACGCCGGGCTTTGATTGGCTCTGATTGAAGGATAGAGGGTAGACCTCAAGGCAGCCTGCTTTCAGTTCTACCCACTATCCTTCCAATCAGAGCCAATCAGAAGTCTGGCTTTGTTCTGGCGTCACCACAACCCCTGCAAAAAAGGCGGACGAACTCGCGCTTCGCATAGTCGGTTGCATGTTACAAAATGTTGTAGGTGCTCCAGCCCCAGCGCAAACTTGCTGCATATATAATAAAAAAAGAAATCTACTAATGACGGAAAAGCATTGCGCATATCGCCGGACAGAAAGAGGTTCAACGTTTCAAAAGGCCCGCCCTCATATTGGCCCGCAACTATTCGAGACATATAATACGTTGAATTGTTGAAAGCTGGGAATTCGTAAGCTAAGGGCCCGTTGCTTTGAGTTCAACTGCCGTTTTGATGCTTGTCGCTCGCAGCACGTGGTGCTCACGTTGAGTTGAAAATGACCTCAAGGACCACAGAACTTTGAATTTTGAGCCTTTCTCTGTACGCCCCCGAGCTGCATTCGAGCGTAGGGTCACACTCCACCACACATGTTAGCGCCAACAAGCCTCCGCCTGTTTTCTTTGTTTTTTCTCTCACTATATCGAAGGATTGAGACTACTATAGCGGTGGAAAGCGCTCGCAGTTGGGGTACTAACCGTAAGTAGTAAATTTTGACGCCTGCCAGTTCTCTTTCGAAATACAATGCGAAAAAGGGCCGAAGTCGTTTCTCGCGTTAACAGTATCGCTTAATGTATACATAGAGTGACACTGTTAGCACGAGCAAGCGACCGCCGTTTTTTTCCCCCTGTCTTACTCCGATTAATGAACGACTGCCACGAACCCTATTTATAATTAGCGACGGGCTGAGACTTGGTAGAAACTCTGCCTCCAGCACGCGCTCCGCTTCCGCCGGGCAAAAGCCTCTTCTATACTGACAAAGCCTGGCAGTTCTTTGACGGAACCATAGAGTGCCCGGTGGCAGATTTGGAGCGCGAGGATCTGGTAGCACAGAGCATCAGAGAGTCATTTCTCGGGGAACCTGGACGTCAGCGCACAGCGTTTGCAATGGCGAGGACCCGAAACACACTTGTTCGCTCGGGAGAAGTGTGTTTCGGCGTCTTGCCGCAGCGGGGCGCCAGTCACGTGGCTCTCCTCTCATCCGTTGTCTGCCGCTCCACCTTTTCCATTTCGGCGGCCGCTACTCGTGGCGATCTGCCAGGCTTTGTCAGTATACATATGTTGCACTGACGTGTTCTGGTCCTCCTTTCTGGTGGCCGAACTTCCTCGAGCGTAGCCTTCTACTGTGCATATTCTACGAGCAGTACACGAGCGTCGCGAGCGAGCGGAAACGAGTGAGCACAGCTTCATTATGCTTCGTTTCAATTTATCTGCGAGCGAAGCCAAAGCTAGAAGCGCGAGACCAGCGTTGAGCGTTTCTCCCTGGTCTCGCGCGCTCGAGCAAACCCTGAAGGCACGGAGCTTTCGTGCTCGCGCTTCCAGCTTTGCCTTCGCTCGCACATTAGGAGAAACGAAGTATAACAGCAGGTTTCGGCCACCAGAGGAGGAAGGATATGACGTCGCGGTAACCCGTGTATACAGGAGGCTATGGCCGGGCTTATAAGCGGCGATATGTTTTGGTGGCGCCTCTCCTGTGGTTCCCCCTTTCGTGACGTCATTACCTTGCGAAAAATAAGTTCGATGGTCATACATGATGGGGAAAACAGCTCGAAGAATACACAGGCGGGACAATGCTGTACAGCATTGTCCTGTAGTGTTTGTTCCTCTTCGTAGTCCGTGTTTTCTGAAGCTGTTTCCCCATCATTATAACGTCAACCAACTGGCCCAGTTCACCACCTTATCAAAGTTCGATGATGTTTGTAATGAGCATGGTGGAATCTTCAAGTCACTGCGCTCTATAACCAACACTGCCAACACCGTCAAAATTGAAGTTCTTACATTACCCTTATATCTGTTGATGAGAAATTCTTTGCTGACGTAATAGTGAGCATTCGGCAAATCGCGGCAGGCCGACCACAGCGACGCTTTCGATCGACGCACGTCGCCAATAGCTGTGCATGCGACAAAACGTTATCAAAAGCATGCAGAAAGCTCTCGCTCAAGCAGCAGACCATCTACCGCGTTCTTAACCTGCCGGATGGAATGATGGATGGATGTTAATAGCTATACCCTTTGTAACGGGCGGTAGCTTGCGCCACCTTGCCACCAACTATACAGAGCAATGTTTCCACGCTCTAAGTTTCTTTAAGCCGAGGTCACTCTACTAATACATCGTACAAGAGACAGTCTGCAAACCCTGTCTCATGCATTCTTCTCCCCTGTGTACGATAGTCCTCTCACCTTGGTCGTACGAAAAACTGCCTTCAGACGTGCTCGAAGCATGTATGAAGGCAACGATGCCTCGAACATGCTCGAGCCATGTCCGCAGATAATGCTGACATCATGCCTGCAGCGAACAGCGGGTCTTTGGTTGGATGTATGAGCGTGGTGACCGCGGTTTTAGTTCACTAAAAGGCCCTGCGACAAGTCGATGGAGATTGCACTTCGAGATAAAGGGGGCAACTCTCGTCGCTGCAGCAGGGATGGTCCTCGAACAGCGCTCATTGTTCCCCTAGAGAGATACGGCAAAAAGGACGCAAAAACAAGATAAAAAACAAGGCTGTCTTATGCTTAACTGAGATTTCAGTGATTAGGTTTCCAGATAACGGATAAGGGGTTGCACGGCACTGTCCTCTAAACAAGAAAACCGGTCGCTTTTTTTTTTCAGCCTCTGCAACAAGCACGATTATGTGCGTTCAATAGCCGTTTCTTGGTTTCCCATCTTCGCCACCGGATGTCGAAGATGTTAAACTGCCAATTTCTATAGGAGCTACATATAGCTGTAGGCACTACAGCTCGCTCCTTGTTTCTAAAGAAAGTCGAGCGTTTGTACCACCTCGTGGTGTCGCCCCGTGTGGAGTTTCTAAAACACACAAAGTTGTTTTCACAACCCCTCAGAGTGTTGGTGCAGAAACAATCTTAGAATGCCGGTGAACCCCTTGAAAATACGATGCTGGTGATTTTATTACTGCAGTCTCCTAGGGACATTTGTTTACGAGAAACAGGTTTACGAGCAGGCAACACCAGAGGCAGTTTTCACGAGCACTAAAACAAGAAAATACAGACACAACCAATCACTGCACGTGAGTGGCATGCTGAGTGCTCCACTCTTACATGCTCGAGAATTCAAATACATTTCTTGCAGGTGACCGCGTCCGCAATTACGAAGGCCATTTAGTCAATATTTCACGTAATACATAAATATCTAAAGTTACGCAATGCATCTCCAAATAAAATGCGTTGGTAAAGGCAATAAATGTCTCGATATAGTCGCCAAGAGAACGCCCGCTAGGGCTGTTTAAAGAGGTTGTCAACGCAGCAAACGCACTTCATAAAGAGCGTTCGCCTCACTTTACAGCAGCACCCTCTTGCCACACCCTTCATACGCCCTTAGAAATGAAGAGGAATATTCTATGCAACGACTCCCTATTTCAAAAAGAATAACAAACGTGTATTATTCAAGTCAAAGAGCGTTGAAAGGTTGGAGCTTCGGGAACGCGACAGAACAGCACACGACAAAATAGCATGCGACAAGACAGCACGGTCAAAACAGCACGCGTAAAAACAGCACAGCGCGTCAAAACAGCACGGCGACAAAACAGCACGCGTCAAAATAGCACGCGACAAAACAGCGCAGCGTCAAAACGGCACAGCGACAGAAGAGCACGTGCCAAAACAGCACGGCGTCTAAACAGCACAAGGCGACAGAACAGCACGTATGTAAGCAACGAGCGCGCTCTTCACCTTTCTCTGCGCGAATAATATCGAACCTCCTTGACCTTTTCATTTATTGTCGCTAGGTTATAAAGAATTTGTGCCTATTTCAGAGCTTACCGAACTCCGCAACCCAAAACTCCCAAATTATAAAATATCGCGTCTCGGCCCCCCCCCCCCCCTTCAGTGGCGCGGCGACCACCACCGGCTACTCGCCAATACACGTCGCCACCTCGACGAGTCTCGCCCCAGCGCTCGAACCTGCTGTTACGCCGACTTCGACGCCCGCGACGCTCTGTCATTATCTTCTGTTTCCTCTTTATTTTTGGGCACAAGTTCGCCCCATTAAACGTTAATTTCCTTCTGTTTATTTATTGTTCTTTTAGTCACCACCCGTGACATTCTGGTGGAGGTGCGGGGTACGCACCCTATGTTTCTTAACCGTACCCCTCCGAGGACCCGTTCGGCAAGCCCCACTCCAAGTCGTCGATTCGTGGAAGAGGCAGGGCCCCGGGCAAGCCAGCGTCTGCAAGGACAACGCCCTGAGTTTGGACCACTGCCGGACAAGACAAAGAAGACATCAAAGCCGACGATGAGCTCCCGGCCCAGCAGACGGAAAACCTTCCAGCCGCGTCGTCCTACGTGTTCTTGCCTGTGGTTCCCCGCGTGCCGACGCCATTCCACGGTGAAATCTACGAGGACGTAGAAGACTGGCTCCTGCAGTACGACCGAGTGGCCCGCCACAACGGATGGACTGATGAGCAACGCCTCCAGAACATCTACTTCTCACTGGAAGGAACAGCAAGGCAGTGGTATGAAAATCACGAAGCCGCCTTGACCACGTGGGAAGTTTGTAAGAACGAGTTGAAGAAAACATTTGTCAGTCAACACCGACGTGAGCGGGCCGAAGACCTGCTTCGAGGGAGGAACCAGGGACCCAAGGAAAGCGTGACCAGCTTTCACTGAAGACGTCCTCCGCCTGTTCGCCCGCGCCGACCCGCAGGCCACAGATGAAAAGAAGCTGCGGGTACTCATGCGAGGTGTCAGGGATGACATTTTCGGCGGCCTTGTCCGCAATCCTCCGTCGACAGTGGAAAGCTTCATCTCGGAGGCAACCAACCTTGAAAGGGCGCTCCTCGCAAGGGCGAACCATTACCAGCGGTATACCGGCGCCACCGTGATTCCACCACCTAACTGCAGCATCAGTTCCGGCAGCTCTGACCTCTCTGCGATCCGTGAGATGGTCCGAGACGTTGTCCGCGAGGAGCATCAGGAAGCTGGTGCCGGCAGCAGAATCGACCAGCTGCGCTCTCACTCACCGAGCTCGTTCAAGAAGAAGTGCAGCGGGCCTTTCAACCGGAGTCTCCTGTCGACATCGCTGAACCCGCAGAACCGGTGGTAACCTACGCTTCAGTGGCGCGACGACCACCACCGGCTGCTCGCCAATACACGTCGCCACCTCGACGAGTCTCGCCCCAGCGCTCGAACCTGCTGTTACGCCGACTTCGACGCCCGCGACGCTTTGTCATTATCCTTTGTTTTTCTTCTTTATTTTGGGCGCAAGTTCTGCCCCAGTAAACGTTAATTTCCTTCTGTTTATTTATTGTTCTTTTAATCACCACCCGTGACAATATCAAATTTGCTTGTTGGGTGTTAGACCTATTTTACCTCGATAAACCTTTATGAATGACGAAGAGACAAACCAATGTTTTCACATTTTCAGGAAATAGAAGCCAAGCGCATAGATTGATGGAGATATTTCTACTTTTTGTATTTCTCATTTTGTAGTGCAAAGCACGCTGGTTAGTGACGTCGTACACCCTGCCACCGTCGTATCTCATCAGAGCTAGTGAAAACTGCCTCTAGTGTTCCGCTCTGTATTACAACCAGGAGGAAGAGGCTTGCGCAGCGGGGACGGCTCCATAATGCGGTGAGCGGATTGCATGCTTCAAACTCTCCCTGCTACTTTTTCTCCCCTGCTCCCTCCTCTTCCTCCTCCTCCTTCACTCCTCCTCCTCCTCCTTCACGCTCCTCCCCTTCTCGTCCCCCTCCTCCTCCACCCCCCTCCCCTCCTCCTTCCACTCCTCCTCCCTACCTCTCGTCCTCCTCTCCCTTCTCCTCCTCCTCGCGGGGTGCATTATGGGACACTTCCACAATGCACCGCGCGGTTCACGTCCGACGGCGACGGCGACGCCGCTCAAGCCGGAAACAAGCGCCTAAAAGTAGTGCTCTAAAAAAAAAAAAAAATTAATGTGTATATCTTTTTACCGGTTCGGGCATAGTACATATCACATACGGAGAACCAGCAAAGCGGGCGATGCTCTGAGTAGTTTAGTAGGGTACGTTGTTGGGCTAGTTGGTTCATCTTAGTTAACAATTAAAATAGCGCAAAAGAGACAAGGACAACAGTACACGCTTGTCCTGTGTACTTCTTGTCCTTGTCTTTTTTGCGCTATTTAATTGTTAACTCTGAGTAGTGTCTGTGATAGCATGAGATAAGTCGCCAAAAGCTGAGCAAACATGGGCAACGGTGAAAATCACCAAGCTCGGGAGCACGCTCCACGTGCCTCTAATAATTTCGCACGTTAAATCCGAGCAAATGGTCCGGAATCGTGCCGCAGTAGCGCATGCTCGTCGAAGCCAAAGTAATGACTCAACGAGAGGCAGACGCTGGAGAAACAGGCGCACAGAAAGCCGAAAACATGTTGATGCTCCAGGCAATATTTGGGAAACTGATGATGGGCTGCTATTACATGTTTAGGCGCATATACCCGGTCGTGGTTCATCAGACTGCACTCCCTTCGCCCCGAAAGCTGACAGTGCAGAACATATTGCACGATCATTATAGCCTGTCGGCGCCACACCACGTGATCGCCCCTAGTCTCCGTTTATGCTCACGTAGGGAAAAGGATGTCAATTCTAGAAAAAGCATGCCATTGGTTGCACTTGCGAAAAGATGAATTCCACAGCGCTTCCACCGCACTGTAGGTCAAGGAGTCAACGAAGTATAGCTTGTGCCTCAACTTTCACCCTGAGATGCGACGCTATGATATTTTACGAAAGGCCGTCGAGTAAATCGCCAGTATTTCCCGAAGCATTCAAAACGCGCTTTGTTGTGTGCACAAGCATACATCAATAAAATTACTCATTTTCAGGCAAGCCGGTTCACGTACTAGTCAGTTCGTTCTATGAAAGGACTCAATCATTGAAATCCTGTCAATGTAGTTGAGCACGGCTGAAACGACGGAACTGCAGTCACCAAATAGCACGAAAACATAGCCATCTCCTCCCGCAGCTCGCTTGCTACGTCTGGTCCCTTGAGAACCAGCCGTGCAGACGCCACCGCGAGGGGATCGAAGAGTAGTGCCTGGATCCTGTTCTTGCGAGGAATAATGGATAACTTGCAGGCACTGTATGAATCTGGATGATGAGTCGCCAGCCGGCCGTTCAATCTGTTATGCCACCCTTCCGCCATGTTGGGGGTGCTTGGTCAATCGTTCTCAAACTGGCCCCAGATGTCTTTGACGACTGTGTTCAAAAGCCAGAAGCTGATAAAGTACTTGGTGAATTGCTCCAGCCGAGCAGCGTTCAGTGGAGACACCTGTGGCCGAGCAGCGAGCGGGTTCCTGGCGAAGGTGAACTGCATCCTGTCCCGGAACCGTCATCGCAAAGTACAATGCGTTCTCTTATAAGTTATTTATTTATTTAAGCTCTTTGTGCCTCAAAACGACCGAACTCTTTGCATGAGGCACTTAAGTACAAGAAAAAATCATGCTCACAATTCATAACACCATGCATACATTCACGGGACAACTTATGACTGAGAAAGGTCAAAAACGATATGATAGCTATGTGTACAAGAGCGACTCAACTCAACAGAAATAATATAGATCTTTCCAACTTTTCGAAGGTCCCTGGCTTTGATCAGGAGTTCGACTCGATGGACGTTTGACTCTATGGATGTTCTGACTCGATGGACGTTTTGACATCTATGGATGTTCTGACTCCATGGACGTCTTGACTCTATGGATGTTCGACTCGATGGACGTCTTGACGTTGGGATGTTTTGACTACTTGTGTCACGTGACCTAATGGATGTTTTGACTCGTTGGATGTTATGACCCGTTGGATGTTTTGACCATAAGCGACTCTAGGAGGTACCTTCTCCTTCCGTGACAGTTGGGACACTACAAATTAAACACTGCGAGGAATATCCATCAGAACAAGGGAAAGGGGAGGGGGGCAGGTAACGATCGCCCCCCTCCCCAATCTTCTTTTTTCGGTTTAACGTCACTGCATCCTTGCTCCGCATGGCGGTATCTGTGGGTCCTGTTCCTCTGCTGATCGTGGGCTCTATTTCACTGTTTCAGTCCTAGTAACACCCACTGTATTCTTGAACTACGGTATTACCGAGCTTAGAACTTGTGTCTCGACTGTTTTTTTCTTTTTTTTTTCCTTCCTTCTTTTTTATTTTTTCTTCCAAATGCTTGGTGGCAACTTACTGCTGAATGGGATGGGGGGGGGGGGGGGTCCACACTTCTCCTGGTTGTCCCATTTGTCTCCCCCCCCCCCCAGCAAATGCTGTTAGTAAAAATTCGGAAAAAATACAAGAGAGCAATGATGGCGGTATGCAATGTGCCTCACGGTTGCTTCACGCACTTGCGACTGCTTACGACCTTTTGCGTTAGAACGTCTTAAAATCTTTTACGACGAGAAAACAAACTAGCGCCAGCTATGGGCTAGCCGTGGAAAAACCTTGTTTCCGTATATTTTTCGTTTTTTTCGCGTATCACTCTTTAATTTTTTTGTTTGAAAAAAAAACACTTTGCACAATGTTATTAATAACAATTTCTCGTAGATAGTACGTACAATTGATCTCGCAAATACCGCAAAACCTTCGCTTCAGTGAAATGCAGTTCCAGGGCCCCCTCATAGAGGGCGTCAGCGTGCCGGTGTGTTCTACTTGTTGTAAGAGATCACAAGGGATCGGTCCTAAGCAAACGCAACTGTGCGAAAAGGCCTTTATGCAGCGCGTCCCCCCAAAAAATTACAGCGTTCTTTTTCTTTTTCACTACAAAAATAAATTATGCATCTTTGAACGCTCATTCTCCGCCCGAATGTTGGGCTACCGGTACAAACCAGATGCCAAAGTTTCAGCAGTAACCGTAATCTTATTCAAAAGTCATACATAATTTTCACGAAAATTTAAATGAGAAAATTTGGCCCATTTACGCCTGATTTCGGTAACTGGCGCCATAGAGCACGATACTCGAAAGCTCTATCGGCCGCCACTTTCCCATTGAAAATTTTAGAAAAGCACGTATAACTTGTGAACAAAATGACCGGTTGGTGCTGAAACTTTTGCATTTGATTCGGACCAGCTAGAGCTACATTTAGGCCGGAGAACGAGCGTTCTGTGATTCGTAGATCATTTTCGCGGTGAACAAAACCTTATACATTTCTGAGGGAGACACCCTACAACGAATCTTTCCTCGCTGATCTAGGACAGTCTCACAGCCGTCCCAAAAAGAACACCGAATCAATACGCCGATGATAAGACGGAGTTCAAACGCGGCGGGCACAAGCTCCACAGAACTCGTATAGACCGTGTCCACGTGAGCTATCCTTGCAAGAACATTGGCAGCAACGCACGGCGGCACCCTTCCAAGAGCTTGAATCTGACAACGCTCTCGACGACAGGATTCGGAAACGGCAACCACTCTTTCAGGTTGACATTGCCGGCGTGCCATCTGCTTCTCTGGCACGTGCAAACGCAATCTGGATCAACACCGTGTATATCGACGCAAAAAAGGAAACAAACACGAATCGCCAAAAAAGAGGCAAAGACACAAAAAAGCAAAAGACCACGACGGTGTCCATTGTCAGAAGTCTGCGCGTCAACAGTCCCTTGATCGCCCTTGAGGAACTTTGGGACGTGCCGGACTGGCACGTGGCCAGCTGATGAGATCGCGATGCCTCACTGACCCTCGAGCAGTTATTTTCCTGCAGAGGAGGACGCTTTTTTTCTTCCTTTTTTGCTTTTTGTTTTGTCGCTTTCTAATCTTATATTTTGCTTCGACTTACCAGGACGAGTTGTCGGTGACTATGGACCGGTGACGTCAGTAAGGGCCGATTTTTTTGTTTTTTTTTGTTGGGGTATTATGGTGGCGAGGAGGACGATCTGCAAGCATATGCTTGCTTTCCTTTACCGCCACCGCTTTCTTCTTTACTTTTTTTTTTTTTTCACGACGGGTATCAGGACGGGAAACGTTTCCATTTAGGGAACAGGTACACTATAGACCTCTTCAATTACCGCCTTCTGTGGGCTTCCATCTTTGTCTCCCGGGCGTCGCGCGCATGTATCCACAACTCAATGACTCAGCATTTTTTCGCCTAGGTGATAAGCGCTGAAAAGCTTTATAGTTCTTGGCGTCGCATGCTCTTTAGCATCAGTGGTATTATTGGTGTCCCTCGAAGTTTTGGTGCATACCCAAGAAGTTGGTTAGAGTATGGGGTCTGGAGCGCGTCTCCGGTAGGTGTGTTTACCGCGACCTCAAAAATGGTCACTCGAGTTGCTCCCGATGACGTCATAAGAAAATGCCGTGCCGTTGCTGCTATCACGACCAACTTATCATTGTGATAGGCCAACTTCGGCCCCAACTGTTTGACGAGAGGCTATGTTTGACGAGTTTAGAGGCCCTGGTGGTGTGCACCGGCTGCACAACAGCGGAGTTGTATGCAGCAGGCTGCAGACGCCTGTTTTACTGCAGGTCGCCCCGCAGTCGGACAGACCATGGAAACCAAAGCGGACATAAGTTGGGAGGCCGTGACAACAGCGATCCTGGCGTCGCCTTTATACATCGTCAGCATTTCTACAATCAACCACCAGGATCGCGACCATCCGACAATATACCACGCACCGCACCGCGATGAGGCGACATGCTGCTATTTCGGAGACAACTTTCAATGCGTGGGCGCAGGATAAGACGGTAACACACACGTCAGAAGTGCGTTTTAGGGAACCGTTTTTTGTACATCCGATACGGTACGATCGTCCCTCCGGTACAAACTGCGCATGCGCAAGCCTTCTGCGGTGGCATTTGAGCAGTTCGTACAAAAAAAACCCCCAAAAAACCATAGTACCGTATCAAATAAAAAAACACACACACAAAAAAAACGGTTTACTAAAAATTTCTAGAGACGCGTTCAAGGCACCGTAATTAGTGTGCCGATCAAAAGTGGACCGTGTGGACCAATACATCATACAAAAGACTTAGGCTAGGTGGCGCAGGCTACCGCCCGTTACAAAGTGTATAACCATTAGCATCCGTCCATTCATATCTATCATACAACGTCTGAGCCGTGTCTTTTTCCTCGGTGTCTTTTTTTTTTTTTTTGCATGCAAGCGGCACCGGTGTGAATGGTGTGAGCACCAACGCGCGCACAGTTCTCACCCATCTATTTCGGTGAAACAATAACTTGTCACCAAGAAAGACGATCTTGTTTTCTTTGTCGATGACGAGGTTATATTTGCTAGCAAAATAAATGCCTCATGCAGCAGCCCACAACACTAGCTCTTGATTGGAAGAATATTAGGCCTAGGTGAACGACGGCTCGTAGAATAATTTTATCTTTATCGGTTTTATTTTTTTATTCAGATAACGTCCTGCTTTCAAACTTCCGCTTTCTTATTCCCTCCACTAGCTCCAGATTCACAAGGAGTTTTGTCATTCAGCGACGCGCAGGTCATTTATGGCGGGCCGAAAGACAAGATTCGATTTCCTCGATCGGACCCTGTTATGCTTTCATACTATACATAGTTTCAGCTTATTAATCAATCAACCAATCCAGCAGCGTTAAAAGCGCGAGTCACTGGGCTTTTCCTCGTTTATGATTGGTTCAGCGATGACAAAACAGGTACAGAAACAGAAACATGAGAAACACCATGACGGTGCAGTTTTGATCGCGTCTGATTGGTCCTATTAACTCGTAACGTCGGCGGCGTCTAGATTTAAGCTGAAACGATGTACAGTGTCGGTCACTTCTGTAATAGACGACTCGTGAGATCGTGCACACGTAACACCCCTGTCTGCATCGGGGGCCATTGTCCGAGATAAGGCGATCCTTGAGTACGGCAGAAAAAGTCAAAGGGTGGCTGGAGTGTCCATTTAGATGTCCGCGGAACCTGGCCTTTTTATGCGAGCGATCCGTCGCGTCCTGTTATAAGATAAAATAAGAAAAAGAAGTACGCGACCTTCACGAGAGGGCGCGAAAACGCCTTCTACGAGGAGACTCCAGTAGCGCATTTATCTGTCCGCGTTACATATCGATCATTTTTTTATATATTTCTTTTTTCGGGGCACTTGTCAATTCACCCGCTCCATTCGAGTGTCACACGCCGTCGTAAAAGCGCCCCCGATTAGATTAATCGAGCCCACGTATTGTCATTTCCTTTTCTGATTCCCTATCTTGAGATGGGCGTCCTTATATTATTCGCTGTATCATTGCTCCGAATCATCCCAAAAAGATAGCAGACAAGAAGTGAACCGCCTAGGACCTAGGCTGTCAATGCCGTCACGGACAACCTAAAAAAATGCGCGAGCCGTCGTTGACTGAGGTCGGGGGAAACAAAGGCACGCGGGCGCGTCTGCAGGTGTCTAGGGCGTGTAAGTTCGTCTGCTTTCTTCCCGCTCCCCGACCTCGACCAATGACCCCCGCGTTTGGCTGCCTCGTCATCGACCGCTCCTGGGCGTTCTATATGTTACCCTTTGATTGGCGTGCTCCTCATCGCGTTACGTATGCGCGAAGGACGCATTTTTGTGAACACTTTATTCCGGTATAGCCCTTTCAGTAGCTTATCTCTTGGGCGAAAAATGCTGAGTCACGGAGCTGTGGACGCATGCGCAGCGTCTGATCTAGCGCACGGCAGAGAAACAGCGCAAGCTCACAGGGCGTTCCACAGCACAGCAGACAAGCATGGCAGCGCGCTGATGGTGATTTCTGCAAACGTCTATTTGTCAGCAACTATGGTTTTTTACTGATATAAATCGCGCATGCGTCCACATTGTCAATTCTCGGTTCAACGAAATAAGACATAGGTATAGTCGTCGGTTCATTGAGAAATTTCGTCTTTCTCAATTATCTTTCGATCCAGGTAACCTCAAACTTTCTCAAACTTTCACTTTCCGATTGCAACCACTATAGAGTCACGTTCTGGCACACCTCGAGCTTTCTTCAATTCCTAGTTCATTTAGGCAGGCCGAAAATCACGGTTCTTTTTTTTTTCGCCCTGTACAGTCACTGCGGAGAAGTTTAGAGGTAACCCAATTAACTATATTTTTGGAATCACCGCGGCCTTTACCCTCTCCGGTACGCTATTTGACATTGCGGAATTCGGAATTGTTATTGTGAAATCGGCAAGAGAAATTGATGCTGAAGACGACATTCAAACATACCCGCGCTTTCAATGCCGTGACGTCAGCGGCAGGCAGACTTGCAGGTCGAGCAGGCAGTCTAAAAATGGGCTATGCCGAGTGTTTCTTTCGTGCTACCGCGCGGTTGCTGGAGCGGGCGTCCAAAAGCATTGATTTGACATCATGAAACTGCTTATAATCGGTTGGGAACAAAGTTTACAGTCTAAAGCGAACCACTGATCCACCACAGGGGCTGGATGGAGCATATCGCTGCTCTCCGTGCCTGGCGAAGCAAAGCCACCGGAAGTTCGATGCTTGTCCCGGAAGTCGGGCGTATGCTGGGCTTCCTAGTGCATTCAGTCGATAATTTGATCAATGCTTTTTTGTGTGATTGGGTTTTAATACTCCTGTTCTGGATAAAATCCCGAGAATAAGGTATTTGAAAGTGGGACATACGCACACTTGATCAACTAGACTCTCAAACTTTTCACATCGAATGGCTTCCCAGGAGACTTCTCGGGTCCGAACGCGCTGTTGCTCCGCAACCAACAAGCTCTCAATAAAAAAAAGAAAAGATTCGGTACGGCGTTTGATCAGACGGAGGTTGAGCGCTCGATGGTTTCGGCGACCGCCTACTCCCCTTCATACCCGTCGCACTGCGCACGTCAGCCCTTTGGAGCGTTTGCACCTTATGAGCGCCGCAGGGAAGCGGCAGCCGACCGCTCTCGGGCGCGCTCTGGTGGCACAAGCTCTTGTGCTCTAGACTTAGCAACGCAGCCAGCGCTATGACGCTCGCGCTTCTAGCCTTGTCTGCGGTACTCGGAAGGTCGAAACGCGTCAGCTTATAGCGGAGAGCCGTGTGAGCTGCACCCATGCCTTCCGCTGACGTCACTTTTTCAGTGTTGCCAGTAGAAATTTACACCGAAAAACAGGGTGAGGACCAAGAATGTAAATTCAATAACTCTCACAAGAAAAATTATTTCGTCTCAAAATTTGGGTCGCATATTTCATAGGTGTCGCTTTGTGTGTTTTGCGCGAATTTTCAGGCAAATCGGGGACTATGAAGAAACCGCCCGGGTACCCTTTTAATACTAGTTTTTTCGAGCGCGTTGTTATAATGAATCATTAAAAACGAAAGAATAAAACACCAACGACGTACACGTAGTGATTACACTCTTTCAAACGTCGTTGCCTTTTGAAAAGAGTGTAATCAGATCGTATGTACGTCTTTAATGTTTTCATTATCTCTGTTCTTAAGTACCCCTTTAAGCCACGGTTGCAGTGCTAATACACCATACAAAGAATAGTCTGCAGATACCGTCGAGTCATCCCGGAAGTTCTACAAGGTGGGCTCTGAAAGAGGCCAGACGTGGGATCGCATTTCCAGCAGCCCACGCGGGCCCGAGGTCGGTTTTGGCAAGTCGGGCCCAAGTGGGGCTCCGCTTGAGCAACGGCACTTGGGGTGCCTCGGGGTGACCCATGTGGGCCTTACTGGGGCAGACACGGTTCCCCTCGTGGTACCCACAGTGAGTCCTTTGGGCAGTGAAAAGGCCCCTGCACCCACAGGGAGCCCAGGTGGGCAGCCCACATGAGGTCACCCCCGGGAACCTCATGTCGTTCAGGGGTCATTTCGCAATATCCCCACAGTAGTTTGGAGGGGTTGGGGGGGGGGGGGGGGGGGGGTATTGCACTGCGTAGCAAACTGAGCACACCTCGCGTTCCTGTGTGCCCACTGGAAATATTATTAGCATTTTGATATAGGCTGCAGAGTGGATCAATGGCACATCCTTCAGCGTAGATCGTGGAAAATTGGACATTTGAAGTGTACTAAATGGAACACTAGAACTGAGAATATTTTCTATGCCAACTCCTGTCGGACATGGAATCAGGCTACAGGTGCTGAGTTTTTGAACAGATACAAGATTCCTACTGAGCGTGTTTGGAATTTCACAATCAAACTCAATACATTGCATAAAAAAATTCCTTCCCGTAAAACGGCCTCTAACATGCACGTTGAGGTGCAAGCGGTAATAAAGTTTGGCAATGCCTAAGATGTTTCTTCTAACGCTTAAAATTATGATCATCGGTGATTAGGTATCAAATTAAGCCGATCTCATCAACGTTGAAATTTCAGAATGCGCAGTGAATATCTCACTATATCAGCGGAAAGTGCGATTTTGGGAGTCGCACAAGCACAGTCCAAGTCAAACATGCCCACACTTTGCCCTCTTGGAGCCCACATCCGTGCTAATCTTGCCCCCGTGTAGCCGAGGTGAACTACATAGGGCATTGCATGGACAGTCCAAGTTGGGCATGCCCTACGTGGAGCCCACACCTACGTTAACTTTGCCCCCGCATTATCGACGTGAGAGTCCCGGGGTATTGCTGAAGCTCGTCTTTTGTAAGATGTACGAGCAGCATTGAGCATACGGTTTTGTTATCTAGCAAGTGTTGACCAAGCACGTGACTCACAGTGAAACAAACCACGTGACCACCGTACGCACACTACGAACGACGATAATTTCTTGTATGTCCCAAGTACTGTACCTTTTTTATGTACCAAGTGCTGGCAACTGGTCAATTCCGAGCTGACTGACCACTTCTTATCTTCCTTATTGGTCCAGATACAAGCTTTCAAGTATACCGAATGCATAGGTGGGCACTTTTTTGTGGTGATTTTTTTTCTCTTGCAAACATCGCGGTCGCTTTCGGATTGTCCGTCTCGTCCACTCCTAATTGTTTGCTTTTCGCGCATTACGGAATACTTTCTGAAAGAAACTGTGACGTCCGCTTCTTGACCGCCGGCAGCCAAGGGGTGTCGAGCGATTCGCAGAATTCCTCGACTCTCATAAGTCCGCATTATCTCTTCTATCTCTGTCTCTCGTTTCTTTTATTTTTCTTTTAGCTGGTGCTTGAACACTCGCTGTTCGTTTTATCGGCTTCCTGAAACCACTCGACGACTGACCGCTGAGCCGCCGATGACGATTAAAGCGACCGAAGCTGCGGAATATCTCTGCCAGCTTGCACGGGGCATCCAGAGAACGACCTTCGAGGAACAATTTTTCGCTCTTATTTCACCCAACATTTTGTACTCTTCAGAGTCTTGTTCTTCAGCCATGCAATCACAGATTTTGATCTGAATAAGTTTTGATGACCGGGCTTCGCCATTCAAAATCGTGCCATCGACCTTAAACTTCATTTTACATACATGTAAAACAGCCAACGCCACTTTGAAGCCAATCGAACCGGAAGTGCAACTCCGCATATCTACGCCCGTGTTTGGGAATGTTCGTGCATGTGCATGTGAATGCACATATGCATGTGAATGCGTATGTGCATGTGCATTCTGTATTGTTATGCGTATGGGTACGCTATAGGTGCGGGTACGTGTATACCTGTCTTCTCGTCTTTGACTGTAGTCTGACTTAAATTAAAACAAAGTGCAGTCGTAAACGTTAAAAAAAATTAAAAAAATTGGCAGCGGCCTTAAGCTTTGGAGTTCTATTATGAGGTAAATGCAGTATTTACGAAGCGAATGTTTAAAAGTCAGACCTTACAAAACCGTCTCAGAGAGTAAAAAAGAACTTATACATATATATATTTCTTTTTCTGCCATACTTAGAAGGAAAATCCCAATCGGTGTATGGGCCTCGGGGTGTCAGATCACGTGACGTGGATTTTCCTGCTAAATATAACGGGGAAGCTGATTTGGTGTATAGGTTTTGTGACGTCAGCTCACGCGACATCGTTCTTACCGCTAAGTTCAGCGGAGAAAGTGAACTGATCCATATTTCATTTTACGCCACGCCACGCCAATTTTCCAGCTAAATTTAGTGGGCCTTAACACAATTCACGCTTGGCGTTTCACAAGCGAGCGGGTGCTCCGCCGCTAGCCGCCTACGCCGCCATTTTCTTCCAAGAGCCACTCCATTTCAGTGCATCGACGCCATTTGCTTTCAAGTGCCGCCCGAGGCGTGCTCCTTCTTCAATGGCGCATTCTGACGCTGCTTGCAAACAGAAACGCACCAAGGGGCTCTAACGTCTCCGAGTATGCTGCCCGAGCCATCCTGAACAATTGTTCCTACCTCCTTGATGGAAACAGTGGGCCAATGTACTCATAAGACACAATTCAAGTGCTCTGAGTGAAATACCTTTGGGTTACAATAAATAAATGGTTGTTTATAAAAGAAAATGGCTGTTTTAAGAAAAGTAAGAGGTGGTGTTCTGTGTAAGTCCCTGCAGGCAGGCGGCCTCGATTCTTGTGGGTCTAACTAGTCTGAAAATTTCTCCAATTCGGTCCTAGAACGAAGAGGCCAACACGGTGAGAATGGGGTGCCTCCTAGAACGAATTAAAGCGCGGCAGGAGAGGCGAGATCGCAGCGACCTCACGGAGCTGCGGTGGAAAGAAGAAACTACCGCCCCCCCCCCCCCCCCCCCTAACCCCAAGTAAAAGGCCGTAAGAAAACGCGCCTTTTCATTTCAGCCCGGCCGTGACAAGGTCCGCAGTCCACGCTCTTAAACGAGTCAGTGACCCCCAACTGCTAGCGTTATTGGGAAACATGAAAGATACCAGACACGTGCTATCCTCGATAGAATAAGAGGACGAGCGAAAGGCCGCCGTCCACTGGTATGCCACCGATGCGTTCTTCGAGCACTCCATGGATCTGAACACGGAAAGTGGAATCAGCAACGCCGCATACCAAACCCAACTGGACGTATCGCCGAAGTCGGCTTTGGCTGACTCCCAAGTCCCTTGACGCTCTCTTTTACGAGTAGCGACAACCAACACGAATAACGAAGCACATTTCGCAGGAACAAAATATGGCGTCTTTTTACTTACAACTCAAGAAACCCGGGGAGTGGCTTGTGATATGTTCCTGCTTCGTGAATGGTGCTTCAGCCTTCTCATCGGCAAATGTCGTAATCTAATTGGCTAAGGAGCGATAATGAGAGGCTCGGGATGCACCACGCCTAGCACTTCGCAACTCCAGCCGACCGCTCGCCCTCTCGTGGACGAACGAAGAACCAGAGGAGTGGGGACGGCGGCAGAGACGGCGGCATGCAGGAACTATCGGGCTTGGTGCTGTTGTTACCGCATGGTTCTCTGGACGGCGTGTTCGTGCACCATACAGTTTTAAGGGGGGGGGGGGGAAGCGAGTGCTCTAATATAGTGGAAATTGTTGCATTCCACATCGCTACTTAAAAAACAAACAATAAAACATGCTTATTTTTTGGACGCATGTCAACATCTCCGTTACACGCGTTACGCTCCTGCCATGACCGCTTCCTAAGTTGTAGCCAAATAAATAATTTTAGATACTGACCAGCGTCAGCAAGCAGGCGACCGGGAAATCCTCGCGGGCGCCGTCCAGTGACGGAGCTGTTATTAGGATGCGAGCAGACGACGAGCTATGTCAAAGCACAAAGTGGCTCTGTTAGTTAGTTAGTAGAACAGTTTATTTATTAAAGAAACATGTATGACGTTTTTGTGGGTGATCTTTCTAATGAATAACAGCGCCTCAAAGTTGCTTTTTATATTAAAAAAATCTTTAGAATGATTAAAAAAAAAAACCTGGAGCTTCACATTATAACTTGCGCTGCGTGCGTCAGGGCTAGGGTGCCTTCATGTGCGCTTTGCTTGGGGTGATGACATCTGGCCATTTTGTTTCCAATTCTTCTTTTTATTTTTTGTTCTGAAGCACGTGAAAGAGCGTGTCCCTGCACGCGCTCGTGGCGCTGACTGTGCTACGGCGACATTTTGTTTCCGGCGATTTCTTTGTATTTTCTCTGCGAGCGCGTGCTGTCGGCATCGGGTACTACAAAGGTGGCACCACCCTAAACAGACGGCCATTGAGGCACGCTAGTCAGGGCTATCCAGAGCCTTTCTTATTCTTGCTTTTTTTCGGATCTGAGGAGGCTGCTGTAGAAAAACGTGTTGCATTCACCAGAGTAAATGACGTGCTGTCTTAGCTGCGCACGAGCGCATAGCTGTGTTGAAAAGCCCCGCACACTTGTTTTAGCTACATTACGCTTTCCGATACCGACGCTTCAATCCAAGTGTGACTCTTCAAAGACGTGGCAAAGAAGTTTGTCAAATCGCAACTTTCGTTCAAAAGAAAACCAAAAAAAATATTCATAAATTCTAAAATTGTCAGATATAGACAGCACCCGGCAAATTCAGGCGATTTATTAATTTGTTTAATCCAATTTTTACTAAGAATTGTTTACAAATTAAAAAATAGCTCGCTGAGAAGCGCATCACGCCTTATGCGCCTTTGGTTCCGCAAAATGAAACATACAAACTGTTGTAATTCCTAGCAGGTGTATACCTGACTTTTTGAAGCGCTGAAGTGTCCACCCACTTGCTAGATTTAAGTCTTCGATCGCGAGAGGGTCTCGCACTTTCCGCATCCATGGGGTGAATAAGCGGGGATTTAACTGAAACGACTCCGGAATCCACCCACCGCAACTTCCAGCCAGTAATTTGGAGAAACTTTTTGTTGACTGGTTTACAAAATTCAAAAGGGAATCAACTTGGAAATAATAAGAGACCAGCAAACACGGAACACATTGGAACCAACAGGATACACGGAGTCGCCTTCACTGAGGCGTGTACTGCACACGCGAGAGGTTCTCGAATTTCGCTTTTCCTGTTTTCAACTTGATGAGACATTCCTTTCTCAGTTTTGTTTTGTCTGAATCATAATAATAATAAAAAAATTCATTCTATTCGCCGTGGTAGATAGTGTAAGTGGGGTGAAGCGCTGAATACTGTAAAAACCCTTTATTTTCGCGGCCCCTATGTGATCGATTTACGCGAATCGTTCACAGAGAACACAATCGCGGCCACTGAATTTCGCGAATTCCAGACGCCCGCATTGAAACTCTTAAGCATAAAAATTTTTGCGTGCCCTTACATTTCGCGAATTTTTAAGTTCGCAAAATTCGCGAAAATTAAGGGTTTTACAGCATTTCATTTTCACCATCCAGCTTTTTGTAGTGGGGAACAGAACAGCACACCACCATCCGACAGCTTCGACACCTCAGCGCCACGCTCGCTACGGTTTCAAGCTTTGGTAAAAGTGTCCTACTACAAATATCATTTCACCAAATAAACCGTCGAAACGCGTGAAACGGGTTTGGCCGATAGCATTATTCAAACAGCGTACGAAGCGAGCTGGCCAGCCGAGGCAGTCACCATGTGCGAGGTCTGCCCCGGTCTGTCCTACCCGTGACGTCACAAACGATGATGATGATAGCTAGAGAATCGCCCCCTGTAGTTCGCGCACGCCGCCACTATAAGGCGTTCGAGTTGCGAACCGAAACTTCAGACGCAGACCAAAACATGAGCAGAGACGCCACAACATGAGGCGAAAAGAGCGAAGTCGTGTTGAGGCCAGCCGCCCTAAATCTTTGATCGCATCATTCGGAACACTAGTGTAATCACTAAAGCCACATTGCCGCCGCTCACACATCATAAAAATGGTCACGGAGTTCTCTGTAGACACGATGACTGATTTATCCGCGGACACGCCGCAAAGCATGTTCGAAGCACGCTTGCATCATACACCTGTACACTTCAGGCGTGTCTGTGCAGACAGTTGCTCTGTACGACCAATATGACAGTATATCGTCGAACAAAGAAGAATCATGCCTCATACACTGTCTGCGGACTGTGTTTTGTAAGATGTAGTGAAAACGGCAGGGTGGTCTTTCGGTTTTCCCGCCCCCAGCGCGGGCTTCCTGTATACCCTCGATGACACTTCGACGTTCTCTTGAGCTTCGAGCATGCGGCCAATGCACGACGGAAGGCAAGGAGTTCCGTTCTTATCTTGTCTTATCTTATCCCGTTCTTACCTTGAAAATGACTACAAATTTGCCCTCTATCTTTTTGAACTGTCTCCGGGCTTCCCTCTTTCTAGCTGGGAAACAACAACCCTCCACCACAAAACAAAGAAGGGGGAAGACGACTTGGTACGTTGACTGTATACCATCTACGATGCACACACAAGTAAATACAAAATAATGCTTGCACGCCTGGATCAACCGGCCCCTCTCTGTGACAAAGGCGTTTATAGTGCCTGGGACGAGCCACACAAAGAAAAAGAAAAAAACGAAAAAAAACAAACAACTCTCGTTTGTACCCTGAGAGAACACGCTTGTCCCACGCATAGAGGGAAAACCTCAGTGTTCGTGAGCGGTGCGGTGTTTGTAAAGTTTCAACCTTGGGGCATTTATTCGCCCTTCGTTCCTTTCTGCCCCTCCTTTTTAAACCTCTCCTTTAATTTACCCATCCCTCTCTCCCAGCATAAGGTGGCCAATCGGGACAATCACACAGGTTAACTTCAAGGTTTCCATGCTCTGTCCTTTCTTGCTTCGCGGCGATTCCTCTCTTTTTTGTTTCTTTTTTCGAGGTAACAATAAAAGAAAAACAAACAAACATTTGGGTCTGTGAGGCCGTTCGCTTGACTCAAGGAACAGATAACCTCTGGGGGACGCTGAAGCTGAAAGAGTTCATTTTTTTTTCTTTGTGATTGTTTTTTTTTTGTTCTTTTTAGTTTTCTGACCCACTTTTCTCGGTTTGTCCTAATCTGTGTTTTTCCCTTGTAAAGCGCTCTTATGCAGATTTCACGCTACCGGACGCGAAGTGTTTGCTCGTGATTACAGACAAGAAGGGGACGTAGATTATGGCCCTCAAAAAACCGGAGATTTCGGAGGCAGCGCCTAAGTTAAAAAAGACTGCGGCTCGAAGCTGGCAAAGAACATGTTAAGTATCTGATACCCCAAATCACTAACGCGTTAAAGAAAAGAAAAAGCAAACAAGGACGTTTTTTAGCATGATAGTGCCAAGCATCTGTCTCTAAGAACCAAGTCTCACTAAAGCGAAAAATCACATACTTTTTGCAGACCGACAAAAATATGTTAAGAAAGAAAGTGGTTTAACACCTAATTTCATAAAACAATAAAACCGACATGGTTGACTGTCATTTAAGCTCGTTCGTTAGTCTCGAGTTTGTGAGTTATACACAAAGTATATAAACGCATATAGGTCAATTTAAATAAAACGCAAGGACACCGTAACTGAAATCGAACTCGCGACTCATACCAACTGAGCTAAGTGGCGAAGGCGTTCAGGTGCGTGGAGAAACAGCTGCACCGAGCGCAGCTGTGCCGGAAAGTAAGCCTTACGTCATAATCTGTGGAAAAATTATAGAAGCTTGATCAAGCTGACGAAGACCGGAGGCGCATTTCATGAGCTTTTGTTCAGTTAGAAGGAACAGCCCATATTACGCGGCAGGTTTACACCAAACATTTCAAACTGTCTGTCACTTACTGTTTTTGCTCTATACTAAAAACGTACAAAAAGGTAAAATAGAGATAAAACACACACGAGATGCGAAGATAAATAGGAACTTCCGAACATTTCTTCCGTTTCTGCATTCCCCGTTAAGGGAGCCATGAAACGAATTTTCCACTCTCGCTAAATACTAAGAATTACTCCCATACGTTAAGAACTGAATAAAGTTGACTTAGTTCTTTTTTATAGGTAATCGCAGTGTAAAAAGAAAATTCGAGAATTATGAGCATTGTTTATACCCTCAACTCGGAGCCAGCACAAGCGGCCGCGTGGCCTGGTGCCTATCCTATGCCGCCAACGTTAAAGGGGCACTGACAGGTCAAAGTCTAATTTTGTTTCATCATCTGAAACGATTGAAAACGATGCCTGGACATTAATTTTAAGATTAGCAACCTGCGAACTCAGTATTTGTGGAGAAAAAACTATTTCCAAAACCCGAATTTGAAGTTCCCGCGCGATCCGCTCCAGTGCAGTGACGTCAAAGATTGAGTCGTCCTGCGACTCGAGTTTCTCTCACGCCTCCGAACTGTCCCGACCGCGAGTGTCGTGTTCGCCCGCGTCCCGCGATCAGCCACTCTTCTCCGTGCGTGACGCTTGTGTCTGTGAGCAGACGACGCTTCACTTTCGAGTTTTAAGTTCTTTTAGGGCCATTTAAGCGACGTCATATTCTTTAAAACGGTGTGAGGTCGAAGAGAACGCACTGTGGACTTTTGTGAGTGACGTGAGCGGCCACGTCTCGCCGGTTCTGCGTGAAAGACTGCTTCGAGCGGAGTCGCAACCGACACTACGGTACACAAACACCAAACCTGCAGTTGTTTTGAAAGTTTGTCGAGTTCGTTTTCAAAGTCTTAGTGGGCGTCGGGCATCTAAAAAAGATAACTTCGTCCGATTCGCCAACTCACCAATCATCCTCAGTGCTGAGTGTGCCGAACGCCGCGTCGCGCCATGTTTTCCGAGGGGCAATAAGAAGCTAGAAGGCGACATCACTCTGGTTTCCGATTTTCTGTATTTCAAAAAGAAGTGACGTAGTGCGCTCGCAATTGCCTTTAGAGAACATGTTTTGCGAATGCCGTTATTAAATATTATAGGAATGTCGCCCACAAAGTGTCTAAATTCCGTAAATCTATTATGTCATAAATAAAAAGAAGCGAGGAGGTGAGAAGGGGGAGAGAAAAACGCCAAAGATAAAAAGGCGCGAGCGCGAGTGGGGAAATTGTTTTTCGCGTTGTGGCATTTTTTTGCGTGTATATGACTCCAACTTGCATCGTTTTAGACAAAAAAAAAATGCGACCTTTGGGGTGTCAGTGCCCCTTTAATTATAGTCACGCACTGGGGTTCACAAAATAGAAGACGCGTGCCGAGCTCCAGGCATTGTTAGTGTTTGGCTATTCTTATCACCGCAGTGTTTGGACACGAGCCACAACCCGAATGTCCGCCGAGGCATTGTTGATTGTTACGAGCCGAATTCGAGTGCTCACGCAGTTCTCGTGTCCTAATCCATCGAGACGCGCTGGACTGTCGTCAGGCGGGTGGTTTCGATATCACAATTACGTCCTCCAGCTTTGCAGAAGGCACGACTGGAAGAAGTAGTCCCCCTTTATCCTCGCAATTTCACCACGACAAAGGAGCTTCTGAATCAATGGCGGTCTTTGCGAGTATACTTGGGACAGACTAGGGCCAGGACGCCTCGGCAAGGTCATGAACATTCCAAAGCGATATCGTTTCATGACCCCTTTAATCGATACACTTAACATTCCAAGTGAACTTTATGTTTACATGTCTCGTGTCTGGTGCTCTATCCTTGCTTTTGTCTGTTTTTACCAAAACAAATATTCTTCATGTGCGACGCTGTTTACAGGCGCGTAATCTCTTTACCCCTCATGTAACACTATCTAATCGCGAAACAAAATAAACTCACCTTCAGAGATCAACAAACTGAGCTGCGGTAAATACGGTTTCAGTGAACCGCGTGCCTGGACGAAGCTATTGCAGCCTTTCCCTCTTCGTTTCTTCTTATTAAATTCGCTAGCAATGTCTTTATTCGCAAGTTCATCCGAGGCCATTGTCCAGTAGTTCCTTAGATTACTGTTACCAAGGTGGTTGGCGCTTGGAACAAAATCACCCAAGTTAACTTCAAGGTTTTCATGCTCTGCCCTTCCTTCCTTCGCGGTAATTCCTTTTTCTTTGTTCGGGGTAGCAATACATGAGGAACATTTCACGATGACCTCTATACTTCGTTTCAGCTTGGGTCCAGACGCAGCCGATGCTACAAGCGCGAGCTCCGGGCTTCCAGCGTCCCTGCCAAGCACGCGCGCTCGTGCAGTACAGGCACTGTTCAGGAGCCACACGCTCGTGCTTGTAGCATCGGCTGCGTCTGGACCCAAGCTGAAACGAAGTATAGAGGTCATCGGACTTGGGTCTGTAAGGCCGTTCGCTTGACTCAAAGAACAAATCACCTCTGAGGGACGCTGAAGCTTAGAAAGTTCATTCCATTGTTTTTTTTTATTTATTTGTGATTGGTGTTTTTTTTTTTTCTAGTTCTCTGACCTACTTTTATCGCTTTGTCGGAATCTGTGTTTTTCTCTTGTAAAGCGCTCTTACGCAGATTTCGCGCCGCCGGGCGCGAAATGTTTACTCATGATTACAGACAAGAGAGGGACGTAGATTATGGCCCTCATAAACTTAAGATTTCGGCGGCCGCGCCTAATGGTGAATTCCACTCGTAGATCCGGAGCGCCTTCTAAAATCCGCGAGGGAAGCAAAATTCCGCTCCGTGGGACCCGCTCCCAATCGACGAGGAAAAGTGGACTCGCATTTTCGGAGCAACCCCCCCCCCCCCCCCTCGACCGTTCAAAATGGCCGCTGCTCGAACGTGACAAGCCCATCAACGCCTCAGCCGACTGATCTTTCTGACGTGTTACCAAAGTAAACAATCGGTGGCGACAAAGTAGACAGGCCTAACCTTGCGTCTGCCTCCTTCCGATTTTATGCGGTTCTTTTTTCTCGTTCTTCCTCTCACGATCACAGATGTGAGCGCTTGCGATTTGCCACAATCAAGTCCCGGCTTTGCATCCCTCATCTACGCGACGTAGAAGCGTCGAGCCGTCAGAATCCCGCGTAAAACAACCGACGCATCCGAGCAGATCCAGCTCGACCGATTCCACGCCGTAGACGGCGCGGCCGGTCGCCGGTCGGCCCACCTACCTCGTCGCGCATGCGCCACCGCCTAGTTAAGGGAAATGACGTATATAGCGCGCTCTGTCAACTTCCGCGAGGATCTCCGAAATCCCGCGGATCAAGTTCGGCGGAGTTGGAGGCGCTCCATGGAGCGGGCGCTGCCAGAGATCTACGAGCGGAAGATGGCCAACTCGAGCCAGATCTGCCAGCGGAACATGCGCGTCTCCAAATGAAGCGCTTGTGGAGCGCTATTGGCGACGTGCGCGATCGAAAGTGTTGCTGTGGTCGGCCTTCCACGATTGGCCGAATGCTGACTATGACGTCAGCAAAGGATTTCTCATCGACGCAAATAAGAGGAATGGAAGAACTTCAATTTCGACGGTGTTGGCAGTGTTGCTTTAAGAGCGCAATGATTTCAAGCTTCCACCATGCTCCTTACAAACACCGTCGAGCTTGTTGTTCGCAAGGTAATGACGTCACGAAAGGTAACCATAGGAGGGCGCCACTAAAACAACTCGCCGCTAATACTTCGTTTCACCTTATGCTGTACCGCAGCGAAAGCTAGAAGCGCGAGCTCATAGCGTTGGCAGCCACTCTTAAGTCACGAGAGCTTGTGCCGCCAAGATGTGCCCCAGAGCAAGGAGCTCGCGCTTGTAGCCTTTCCTGCGGTACATCATAAGGTGAAACAAAGTATAGAGATCTGCGGGCGGAATTCAACATAAGTTAAAAAAGATTGCGACACGAAACTGCGAAGAAAATGTTAAGTATCTGGTACTCCAAATCACCAATGCATTAAATAAAAAAATAAAAATGGACGCTCAGCATGATAGTGCCAAGTATCTGTCTCTAAGAACCAAGTCTTTTGGCCAGCGACAAAAACAAGATGCGTTAACAAAGAAAGTAGTTTAACACCCAATTTCAGAAAACGAATAAAACCGACAGGCTTGAACGTCAGTTACGCTCGTTCGTCATACTTGTGTGTTACACAAAGTTTAGAGTCAAGCACAAAGTATGTAAACGCATGGGGTCAATTTAAGACCTTACTCAAGAAGTACACCCTAACTGGAGTCGAACCCGTGACTCATACCAACTGAGCTAAGCGGCGCAGACGTTCGGAGTGCAATAGCGGAAAGAGCAGGTGCGTGAGGATCCGCTGCACCGAGCGCAGCTGCGTCGGAAAGTAAGCTCTACGTCATATCTCATTAAAAAATGACAGTAGCTTAGAAGTAATAGCCCACATACCACGGCAGAACTTAACACCAAATAGTTCAAACTGTCTGTCACCTATTGTTTTTGTTCGTAGAAAACGAAGAAGACATGTAAAATGTAGATAAGAAAAAAACATAAGAAATGCATAGAAGAATAACAGGCACTTCTGAGCATGCATTTCTTCCGTTTTGGCATTCCGCGTTAAGGGAGCCATGAAACGATTTTTCCACCCTCGGTCGGTATATACTACTTAGAATCACTCCCTAATGTTAACTGAATATACTTGTCTTATAGTTTTATTTTCTAGGCAGTGTCTGTGTTCAAGAAAATTCGAGAAATATGAGCATCTTTCATCCCCTCAACTCGGAGTCAGAACAACCGGCCACGTGGCCTGATGCCTATCCTGTGCCGCCAACTTTAATCGTACGGCCGCGCGCTGGGGTTTGCAAAGTAGACATCGCGTGCTGAGCTCAGGCATTGTTAGAGTTCGGCTATTCTCACCACCGCAGGGATTGGACACGAGCTACTGTATACCCGAGTGTCCGCCGAGGCATTGATTGTTACGAGCCGAAATCGAAGGCTCACGCACATGGGCGTACCAACCAGGGGGGGGGGGGCAAGGGGGGCGGTTGCCCCCCGGTTCTCGGAGTGGGGGGGGCAGAGGCATGCGTTTCCCCCCCCCCCCGGAAACAGCCGCCACTGGTCAGGGCAAACACTGTCCGGCGGCGCCAAGGGATACCATGGGGCACCGCCTCCCGACCCTGGGGGGAGGGGGGGGTCTGGTTTGCCTCCCTGCTCAAAAACAAGTTGGTACGCCACTGCTCACGCAGTCCTCGCGTTCAATTCATGAGCCGCGCTCGACTGTCGTCAGGCGGGTGGTTTCGATCCCACAATGACGTCCTCAAGCTTTGCGAAGGCAAGACTTAAAAGAAACGGTCCTCTTTTATCCTCGCGATTTCACCGCGACAAAGAAGCTTCTGAATGAGTGGCGGTCTGAACGAGTATACTTGGGCCAGACGACCAGTACGCCTCTGCAAAGTCATGAACATTCCAACCCGATATCGTTTCATGACCCCTTTAATCGGTGCACTTAACATTCCAAGTGAATTTTATGTTTGCATGTCTCGTGTCTGATGCTCTGTCCTCCCCTTTGTCAGTTTTCACCAAAACAAGTAATATGCATGAGCGACGCTGTTTACAGGTGCATAATCTCTTTACCCCTCATGTAACACTATCTAATCGCGAAACAAAATAAACTCACATTCAGAGATCAACAAACTGAGCTGCAGTAAATACGGATTCAGAGAGCCGCGCGTGGACGAAGCTATTGCAGCCTTTCCCTCGATGGGTACACGCACAGACCCGTACCCATGTAGATGGCCACTTGGATAACGAGTCACCACGTTTTCATACGTGCCTCTCTGTGATTTTTGAATGCTGATAGCACTTCCCTGCACAACGGGTAGCTGGCATCTCCCCTCCTCCTCCTCCCCCTCCTCCTCTTCCCTTTTCCTCCTCCCTTCTCCTCGCATTGCATTATGGGAAACGTCTTATAATGCAACGCGCGGGTCACGAGTGAGACCCGCGCGTTGCGCCATGGGACGTTTCCCATGATGCTAACGCGCAGGACCCTCGTGGCGTCACTCGTGACGTCACGCGTGACGTCATTATGAAACGTTTCCCATAATGCCCCGCGCTGTTACGCCGACGCCGACGCCGACGCCGTTCAAGCTGGAAAGGGGCGCCTAAGAGCTGCGCTCTAAAATGAAAGACGTTTGCAATTCTCTGTAAAGCCGAATTAGAGCGCAGCTCTTCAGGAGGAGGAGGGAAGGGTAGGAGGCGAATTTATCGTGAAATTGTGGGGTAATTTCCCAATAAATTTTACCGCTAAATTTAGCGGAGAAATCTCCCCGCTAAATATGGCGAAAAAATTTCCCCGCTAAACTTAGCGGGTAAATTTCCTGCTAAATTTAGCTAAGAATTTTCCGCCAAATCTAGCGGGAAAATGTTCGCGCTAAATTTAGCGGCAAAATGTTCCGCAAAATTCAGCGGAAACATTAGTAGCTTTTCGTCGATCGCTTTCCGCTGTCTCGCAACGCTCTCCGCAACCCGCTACGATACCCGGAAATCTGCAGTCAAGGCCATCGGCGCGCAGGTGCAGTAGCGGCTTCTTCTGTTGCGGAGGGCTTAGCGGAGAGGGAAACGCGGTCTACGAAAACTCCATTATAGCTTGCAGACTCGCTCTCCGCTAAGCCCTCCGCAACGAAGCAGCCGCTACTGCGCCGGCGCGCCGATGGCCTTGACTGTAGAGTTCCGGCCAGCGTAGCTGGTAGCGGAGAGGCGTTCGTGACAGGGAAACGATCTCACGAAAACTCCCTATTATCCGTATAACTTTAGCGGGAAAATTTTCCGCTAAGTTTAGCGGGGAAATTTTTTTCGATACATTTAGAGGAAAACAATTTCCGCAAAATGTAGCGGGAACGTTTCCCGCCAAATTTAGGCGCCATGTGACGTCACGAGGGTGACGTCCCACGTGACGTCACGTGTGACGTCTTTATGGGAAACGTCCCGTAATGCAACGCGCGGTTACTGCGACTGCGACGGCGACGCCGCTCAAGCCGGAAACGGGCGCCTAAGAGCTTCGCTCTAAAAATAGAAGAAATGCACAGAAGAATAAAGGGGACCTGCGAGCATTTCTTCCGTTTATGCATTCCCCATTGAATGAGTCATGAAACGATTTTAACACCCTCACTAAATACGAGCGGCGTTCATAAAGTTCGTATTATTGGCACAAAAAATTGAAAAAAAACGGAACAAAACAGGCATCAACATGAGCGCGCGTCCCTCTAGTTTCCGCACAGTATAAACATCGCATGCTATAGTAGCTCGGAACGCCGCTAGGGAGTCGAAACAAAAATGGCACCGCCCGTCGGTGCCAAGCACATGCAGTGATCCGTTTTTTTGTTTTTCATTTGAAGCGAAGCAATGCCAAGGATATTCATTCCAATCCGGGAGCGTTGTTCGGGGACAATGCCCCAGTTTATGACACTTTGGTTAAATGGCGCAGACGCTTTCAGTGTGACCAAATAAGACGAAAGCATTTCAAGGACGGCGACCAAGTGATTGCTGAAGTGGAGCGATTCCCGAACACTTAAAACGAGGAGTTCTATAACAATGGCCTCCGGCATGTGGTGCATCACTGGAAAAAGTGGGTAACCTTTGGTGGGCGAACATGTAGAGAAAGTCGCAACTCCTACTCGAGTTTGATTGCTGAATCTCTATTTCTTCGTGACAATAATACGAACTTCATGAACGCCCCTCGTACTACTTAGAATCACGGTTTAAGGCTAATAATTGAATATACTTGTTTTTGTTTTTATTTCTAGGCAATGGCAGTGTAAAAGAAAATTTGAGAAATATCAGGGTCGTTCATGCCCTCAACTCGGAGCCAGAACAAGCGGTCACGTGGCCTGATGTCTATCCTGTGCCGCCAACGTTCTTGATACCTACCAGCGACAAAGAAGCTTCTGAATCAGTGGCGGTCTGAGCGAATATACTTGGGCCAGACTATAGGACCAGGACGCCTCTGCAAAGTCATGAACATACCAACCCGATATCGTTTCATGACCCCTTTCATCGTTACATAGCATTCCAAGTTAACTTTATGTTTACATGTCTCGTGTGTGGTATTCTGCCCTCCCTTTGTCAGTTTTCACCAAAACAAGTAATATTCATGAGCGACGCTGTTTACAGGTGTGCAATCTCTTTACCCCTCATGTAACACTATCTAATCGCGAAACAAAATAAACTCACATTCAGAGATCAACAAACTGAGCTGCGGTAAATACGGATTCAGAGAGCCGTGCGTGGACAAAGCCGTTACAGCCTTTCCCTCATTGTTTCGTCTTATTATATTCGCAGGCGATAGATTTATTAGCACGTTCATCCGAGGGCATTGCTCGGTAGTTCCTTAGATTACTGTTTCCAAGGTGCTTGTCGCTTGGAACACATAGGAATTGATCTGCAAAGATATCCAAGGCTCTGATACTGTTTCTTGCTATAATTGCCGACAGTCTAAAAAAGCGCGGGACGTGCCTTATGTCTCGAGAAACTGAGGGAGAGGAGGAAACGAGAGGGGACGCCAGAACGCCGAGGTCTGGTTTGAAAGATTAGTGCGTAGACCTAAGTCTACCGGACCTATACGCTCATGGAAATCTCAACAAGCTCGAGGATGTAGCTGAACAACTCATGTCTGCACAGCTCACTCGATTGTTGGGTACCAGGGCAGGCCAGACCATTCTCCAAGAGATCGGGCGCCTACCATCGTCGGCGCCAAAACCTCCGCTGCTGCCACCACCACCCTGGGAAAAGCACATCACCTAAACAGCTGACGCTTCCTTACCACGACGCATGGACGCCGACCATCCAGAGCGACGAGCATATCATGCCAGGGCGCACGAGCGGCACGTTGCCGCCCTGGACCGACGACGACACGTCGTTTACTACACGGACGCTGATAGCGGCCTCGTTCCTGCCCAGGGAGCACCCCCAACGTCGGCTGTGTGGGTTAACATTGCCCACCCCGATGTGTGGTCCCAGCGGCTCCCCGCAGGAGTGGGCATGAAGGGCGCCGAGTTAGAAGCCATTGTACAAGCCGACCATCATGCTGAACACAACCACTCAGAAACATCAACCACAAACATCACCATCTACACAGACTCGCAAGTGGCCTACTCGGTGTGCCGCCACGCATCCAAGTCGACCAGCGACCGCGTGCACAAAATCTACGGCATCGCGTCCCGCCTGCATACCAACCACCACACTCAACTCCGTGTCGCCTGGGTACCCGCCCACTCGGGTATTCGGGGAAACGAATGGGCCCATAACGAGGCGCGTGCAGCACTGAGCAAACCTTCCGCGCCAATCGTACCCACCATCTACAGCGGGCCCCATTTCGATTCTTCGCAACCCGGCGACAGTCAGCCGGACCTCACTGAAAGAGCCGCGCTCGCCAAGCTGGAGCGAAAGAAAATACTCCGCAACCTGAGGACTGCGGCCTCCCTTTTCAACAGGCACAACAGAATGATACCCCCTATGCCAGCAGGAGTGAGCCGCAAGGCCCAGACTCTCGTCCGCCGTACCGCCACGAACACCCTTATGCTGCCGGCCCTGCGCAACCGCATATTTCAAGATGACCCGCAGCAGGGCTACTGTACAGCATGCAACACCCTTGCGACGACGCAGCACGTTATCTGGGAGTGCCCCGAGCACGCTGCGGCTCGCTTCGAGGCCTTGGCTGACATCCCGGTAGCAGACCAACCTAACACCTTTGAGGACTGGGTGATCCCACAAGACAAGCCGCCGCCTACAGTGCGGCTCCTGTGGAATCAGCTCTGCAGCTTCTTCTACGCGGACGGCGGACCAGCGGGGCTCTTGCCCCGATGGCCATCGATGACTGCGAACTCCCTTCAATAATCCCATCGCACGGTCGCGGTTTGGAGCGTTTGGCGACGTTTTGCAGCGCCCCATAGTGAAACGGCCGTCGGCCGCTCTCAGGCGCGGCTGTGTGTATGTTCTTTATTTTTTGCCGCTGCGGATGTTTTAAAGCAAGAGCAGCCATGTATGGCATTAAATAAAGACGTTTTCTCAACTCAACTCAAAAACCCGTCGAATTTGTGCGGTTTCTCAGAAAGCCGTAAAATGCTGCACGTGCCCTCTATCGTTCTGCAATTTCTTGATTTAGTGTTTTTCGATGGTGCTGAGCAATTTTCTAACTGAAACCATTGACCTTTTCTAATTGAACCATTGAAACTAATTGAAAACAGTTAATTACACGAAAATAATTAACAATCTAATTATCCCGGACTTTAATAACTTTCCTAAATAGGCCCCTGGCCCGGGACCAAAACGACACAAGCCTTTTTTCGTTACCACGAGTAGTTTTCGCAATATCGAATTTGTCCACTTTTTGTGAAACACCCTGTATAGCTTTCTCACATTGTTTAGCACGGCATATCGCAAAATCGAAATACCTCAAGAGAGGAGGAGGAGGAGAAAGAAAGGAGGGTATGAGGAGGAGGAGGGGCATGTCCTCTTCTCCGTATTCTTTCCTCCTTCTCCTTAGGAGCTGCGCTCTAATTTGGCATTACAGGGAATTCTAAACGTCTTTAATTAGTTTCCCTTCTTCCTCTAAGCACAATGCAGAGTCACCAGCTAGGACAGAAACGTTCAGGCCAACTTCCCTTCTCCTGCCACCAACCCCAATCAATCCGATCTGACTTTTATCTTTATTTTTGAAGTACGGTTTTGTGTCCTGCGTTAATCATGAAACCCTTATCTCTATGTGGGTGTGTTCTCTCTGTAGGGGAATTGCTCAGTCTACTGTGTCTTGTCGCTCCTTCTTCTTCTCACTACTGGTGGTGCAGACAGGTTGACATCTCCGTGTTGAACTGCCATTAAGGTCTCTGCTACCAGTAATAACATAACTTTAGTAATTAAATTATTGCCAATCACTTAGTTATTCGTAATGTGATCTTGCAATTTATTAGTTTGGAATAAAAATAATTGCGAGCCCAATGTAATTACATTTTTTAGCCTAAGTAACTGCAAGGTTTGAATTTCCGTTACAACTACCTTTGCAATACCTTTTTAAGCCAGGCGCTCATATCTATACATGGGTTGCACGTGACGTCATTGTACCATGCTGGAGGCCATTTTTACTTCTTGCCGAGGAGATCAAATTCGATGCCAGCTATTGTTGCGTCAATGCAAGTCATGAATAATTCAAATGCAATTAGTGCAAAAGTCCAAGTTAGCTGGACAAGAACTCCAAACACCTAGCTGTCTTTGGAATTTTGTGTTTGTCATTGGTCACCCTTGTTCTCCTTCTCCAGGAATTACTATCTTTATTCAGATATAATATCGCTCAAAGATAACTAAACAACGTGGTAGGTGTCCGCATCTTTGACACCGATTGAACACGATCGAGTGACAACCGTACTCGTGCTTAATCTGTGCCTGGCCTCCTGCAAATGACGTAGAAAATTCAGCACTACGGCCTTGTTATCTGTGACATGTTAAAAAAGGCAGATAGTAAAAAAAAAGGAAGCAAGGCAAAAAAAAAGAGGCAAAAAATTTGCATTGAAAAAAAAAACGAGTAAATAAATAAGAAGAAAGTAAGAGAGAGAGAGAGAATGAGGGAGATGGAGAAATTAACATAGAATAAAAGAAAGTGTGGATTGATAACCTCAATTCATTACGACTTTCCCAAGCCATGATCGTAAGCATATTGTTTAGACATACTGTTGGTTTTTGGTTGAGAGCCTGAAGCAAGTGGTGGGGGATACACAAAACGTAGGAAACGTAAAGAAGAACAACCTTGAGATACTACAAGAAATTGCAACGATGTAGGTACAATGGAAATGTAAATGCATTTCCATGGTACCACATCACCTAGAGGGCAAAGTAATGCCTTTTCCACTAGGTGACATTGGTTGGAGCAATACCAGCTAGAGGGAGGACAAAACCTGAACCTCCACCGCCCCCCCCCCTCTCCATCGAAAGTCATTACTAGTGGATCTACGTAGCGGCGTGGTCAGTGAACGGTTCACCCTCCGCCAAAAAAGCTGGACTCCCTTTCCGTTTCTCAGTTTGAGCGCGACAGCGAGCCGTTACCAGCCGTGGTGCGTTCTGGTGCGCTCGCTGGTGCGTTTCGCTGCATCCGGCAGTCGGGCCGGTCGCCCCGCCGCGACGCCCGATTCCACGCAAGCCTCGCCAAATGAAGCCTCGACCTCCCTCCACCCCACTCGTGAACGTGATTGGTAACATCCAGAGATTTCGTCATGAAACACGTCATGGCGCGGGACGCCGTAGCTTGCCGGCACGTGTAAAGTCTCCCCGGCTTTGCAGCAAACTTTCTCCGGCTCGGCACTGCCACGGTGCCACGTTTGCATATACACCTTTAGCTGGAGTTCGCTTCGCCGCCAGCGCCTCATGCAGCGTCTGACAACGAGATAAACGCTCGCAGGCGGCGACGCTAAACGCTGGTTTGCACAGCTCCGTTTCTTTTTTTACGTTACGAAGCTTACGTACACGCTTACCGTCGAGATATACGACTGCAAGACACCGGCGCACCAGTGGTTGGTATTCCGCGTGCCGAGCTCCTTTTTTTCTTCTTCAAACTGATCGCAACGCTTCGTATAGCCCTTTGCAAGAATTTCCTACCGCGCGCTGCCATCATTGCCTGCTGGGCTGTGGAAGGCCTTCTGAGCATGCGGCTCAGGTGACTCAGCATTTTTCTCCCGGGATAAGCGATGCAGAGGTCTATACGAAGCACGGATGGTTGGTGACTTGCGGTCGCATCTCGACGTAAGTGTATACGTGTATGCTTTGTAACGTAAAAACAGAATAAAACAACAAACAAACAAACAACGGTGTTGCATGATTCAACTTTTACGCATCTGCTTTGCGGGCGTACTTAGCGCGCTTTCGTCGAACTTCGGCGTGTTTGCCGCTTGGGAAAGAGTAAGGGGGTCCACAAACGATGACGTCGTGCGGGGGACTTCTCTCAAGGTGCTACCGTATTGATTTGACCCGCCGCCACACGCCCGAGACCCGTGCGCGTCTCGTCTGCCCGCGTCAGACGCCACAATCAGGCTCGCGGACGAAGTTCATCGGCGCGGGGAGAGTCCACGTGCCCTCGCCAACAATGCGCCAAGTCGCGGGACCCGCCGCGCGCTCAAGTTGTTTACCACGATACACTTCCGAGTAGGGGGGGGACGTACTTGGGTCTGCAAGTTCACAGTCTACTTCGCTGCTAGCTGCCGCGGCTGATGGTGGACGTGCTGATGCTTCGCTTCACCTCAAAAACGCGGTCACATACATGCTCGTATACATCGTACAAAAAGACACGGTGTTTGTTCCGGACGTGAGAATGACCTGCGGACACCCGCGAAGCATGCTCGAAGTTTTCGTGTGACTGGTAGGGCACCGCACGGGCAGGTTGGGTCTTAGTCTTATCCGACCCGGACCCGGCCCGATGGGATGCCAGCCCGGCCCGTTGAGAGGCCCAAGGCGTGCGCCTCATCTCTCAAAGGCCGAGGACCAGATACTAGATTCTGCAAGCAGAGAAGATCCTCCTCACCATGGGGGAGGAGGAACCAGGCAACGGTGAACAGGGAAGAATGGGGAGAGGAGAAAGGAGGAAAAGTGAAAAGCGCGAACTGGTCTTCGGTCTTTAAGTTCAAAGCTGCACTGGGAAGCTGTCGGTGCATTTGGTTCGTTTAGCTCTAATTTGCACGATAGACGCTGTCCTATCGCGGGCGGCAGAGAAAAGCTCACCGGAGAAAAGCTCACCGCAAAACCGGCAGATGCGGAGAAAAACTCACCGGACCTTGAGGGGATGCGGAGAACAGCTCACCGAAGTTTTTTTTATTTGTTCATAGTTTAGTGGGTTGTGCGTGTCACGTGGCGATTTAACGCAATTGGTAATCTAACGCAATTAGAATTCTTCACTTCATTAAAACAAACTTGTCCTCTGTTTCGTAATATTCTTGGAAGTTTATTGGAAATTAGTAATCCGAAAATATTAATCATCCATTCTTTCTATTAATGACGCCAGAAGTATAAAATCGGATCATGGGACTCCCGTAGAAAAAGACAACAATTTATTGACAGCCTGACAGTGCGCCGTCGGTAGCTCTGTCAGATAGAGAGGTTTGTTTTTTAGCGAGCTAATATGAATAGCGGCGTGTGAAGCATTTCAGCATCGAAGATTGTGTGGTGCCTGATAGATGAGTAGGTGTTTGTTGATGTAATCAGTGTCGGCTACGCTGTTTTCTTTCTGTTAATTTCACTAACAAAACTTTAGCCGCAAGAACAGCTTCGTCCTGTCGTGTTTGTTGTTCTCCAGTCCGACTTCGTCGTTCGAGCGGTTTTCATCATGTTTAACGTTTAAAATTCGCTCTAATTCGTTACCTTACAGAAGATTAGTTCTTACAGTAACAACGCTTTGAAGATTATGGGTCGCTCGCCGTAGGAGGGCCCTATCACACAAAGGCAACGTGTGGAAACACCAGAACGAACGGCTAGAAAACCTGCATGTCCTTGGAAGAAAGAAACCTCGATATCCTAGTAAAGGTTCTATACTGTTTTGAAAGGTTACCCACCGAAAAATCCGGCATAACTTTTCACTATCCGGATTATGGAACCGGAAATTTCTTTCTGGAAACCGGAAATCCAGATTGCAGACAAAGGAATATTTTCTGAAATCCTAAATTCCAGATAGAATCCAGATAGAATCCAGATAGATTTCCGGTTCCATAATCCGGATAGCAAAAAAATTATACCGGATTTTTTGGTGGGCATAACAAAGCTTCGAAGATAATTTCAGGCACCGAGCTGTGGCGCATTCACTTTCGAACGTTTCGGCATTTACAGTTTTGCTTTTTAGATTTTTGGCAGACCTTTTCAAGTTTTCGAACTTTCTTCTCGGTTTTTTCACTCCATTAATTTTTCAGGTCTACGGCTTTCGTTGCCTAGAGAGTAAACCACAGAAAACACTCACCCGCAAATGACAAAAACCTGCCAAACAAGTGCCAGAAAGAACAAAAGCCGCACCACTGTGATTTTTTTTTACCCCTGTCCATCCCCTTTACGCTGGTAAATTAAGTACAATTTAAATAAATTCAATTCAATTAGGCTTCACCGCTGGTTCTTCCGGTTCATCCGGGGGCATCTTTAGCTCGAGTCTGCAACCTCTGGCAATTATATGTGACAAAAAAAAAAAAAAAAGCCATCGAAAATTTGGAAAGAAAAAATGTACCACTGTACTTAACAGCGCACTGTAGCAAACGCGTATAAGACCCAATTGAAGGCCTCCATGATGGCCGAACTTTCGCCAAGTTGGGAGTTTCTCTGGCTTGTTGACTGGGATTAAATGCTTTTTAAGAACGCCGTATAAAAAAAAATCTCGTTGGTATGCCCGTCCTTTACTCCGTACATTGCTCCGCAAAACTGAGCGGGAAAGTAAAAGTCATGTAACCTGACGCCGCGTCACCTATACACCAATTCAGTTCAGGGGCGGATCCAAAACTCCGTTTCTTGTTTTGTTTTTTTTGGGGGGGGGGGGGATTTTAAAAGATACTATTCTCTCATTCTTTCTAGTGCACCGGGGGGTCCACCCATGTCAAATTGGCCTCCGAGAAGTGGGGAGGGGAGGGGGTCGACTTTGGCTGGGGAGGGAAGGGGGCGGCCGCCCCCCCCGTCCCCCCCCCCCCTTCTTTTTGGCACCGCCCTTGATTTAGTTTCCTCGCTAAATTAGGCGAAGAAATCGACGTCACATGGCCTAAACACCAATTTAGTTTCCCGCTAGATTTAACGAGGAAATATTTACTCCCGAAACAACTGTTGAATGTTTTCTAAAGAGATCGAAATGCCCGCTTCTTGAATACCACATTCCATACATAATAAGACTTAAAAAAAAAGAGAACGTCGTTGTTATTATTATTATTTTTCTTTTTTTTTTTTTCTTGCGGGAGACCTTGTAATACGTTGTAAAGACAACCCCATTTAAGCTTTGGAGGTTCAATGCTGCGAGCTTTACAATATATATATATATATATACTGTAAACACTAAATTTTACGCGAATACCTACATTTTCGCGATATAATTTCGCGAATAGCCTACAATTCGCGAAAAATACGTCCCGCGAACAATTCGGGCTATATGTGAACGCTACGGAAGCTACACTTGGTTCGCGAAAAATTAGATCCCGCGAATAATTTCAAATTTTCAGCTTTGGCCCGATTCGCAAAAATTTGAGCCCGCGAAAATTAAGTCGTTTACAGTGTATATATATATATATATATATATATATATATATATATATATATATATATATATATATATATATATATATATATATATATATATATATATATATATATATATATCACCAAGATCATGGGAAAAAACGGAGGAGCTTGAAATCAGAGACTGTAGGTTATTGTTACACATCCCTCGACAGCACGCTCGAAGTTTATTCGGATTAAAGGTGTTCTTGTGGTTCTTATGACCATAAAGAGTACGCGTGTGATTGATGTGAATATTTTTAACAGCAAATATATGACTTATTAGGTATCTGATGCATTTAGTATACTGTGTCGAGATGTTTGGAACAGTTGGAACCATATGTCCATAGAACGTATGGCAGAGCCACATGTCCACCGCATTAATTTCGCTGTGGGACTCACAACAAATAAAACAATACCCCCTTTCCAAAAAAATAAATAAAAACGAAACAATATTAATTGATTCGTGCCATTTAGCGCTTGTAGTTTTCAAATCGATCTAGACGGCCCTTCCTTGATTTTGGTTGTCTTCGTAAAAGGTATACGAAGACAAATTTAAACAATGTTGTGTCTAAAAGTTGTGTTCAAGTTTCCTCGTACAGTACTACACATTAGTAAAGTGCACGCGGCTTCACCTTCAAAGCTTTGTTATCAGGGAACCAGATGACTGGCACCTTGAGGCCTTCCTCGCGAATATGTTTTAAAGGGCAAAGGCTCGTGCTTTATGATCATAGCTTTGTAAAGAATGGGCAAGCTGTTTTTGTTTTGTTTTAGAGCGCAGCTCTTAGGCGCCCGTTTCCGGCTTGAGCGGCGTCGCCGTCGGCGTCGGCGTACCGCGCGGTGCATTATGGGAAATGTCCCATAATGCACCGCGCGAGCCGGCCCGGGGGGTCACGCCGTGACCCCCCCCGAGGGTGATAATGACGATGACGATGCGGATGCCGATGACGTCATCAGTGACGTCACTGATAACGTCATCGTCACGTGACCCCCAAGGTCACGTGACTCCCCCCCCCCCCCGGAGGAGATTGAAGAATGAGGGAGGAGGAGAGGCATACCCTCCCCTGAGTACCCTTCCCTCCTCCTCCCTCAAGAGCTGCGCTCCAATTCGGCGTTACAGGAAGTTGTAAACGGCTGTCACTTTTTTTTTTCCTTATCTTTCTAAAATATAGTAGGATGCCAAAAAAAAAAAAAAAAACACGGGACCCGGATTTGCGCACTTTCGGCGTTAAATCAAGGCACGCTCACGAGTGAATTGGGGTGTGTGTATGCTTACACAGCCTGAACTTAGTCTGCCTCAACGGACGACTTGTCTCCCAGCTGCAGATGAGCAATTTTGCCAGTGCGGTACAACCGCTAGCCTGGGGTCTTTAACGTGCACCACGCAGTAGTGATACACGACCGCACGCCGGTATACGATGCTCATCCAGATCGAAACGGGCAGCGGTGGGGATCGAACCCAGGATCGCTGGGTTGTGCAGCGCGAGTTTTCGCTCCACCCGCTGCCCGAGCTGGTGTGTGCCAGCACACTCGGCCACCGATCCCCCTGCTCACTAGTGAAACGAAGCATAGTAAGAATATTAACGGTGTGTGTACTCCATTTCGCACTAAAGCCGGGGTCACACTGCTTATAAGTCATACAAAAGAGAAAAAGAAAAAAAGAAAACTGTTTGCGAACACGAGTCAGCGCAACATCCGTGGTTCGAATTGCCGCGTGGCATGCTTTTTACTTGAACCCATTGCCGTGCGGCATTCGAAACGCGGATCTCGTGGTGACTCGCCTTCGAATCTGTACGCACGCACACTGTGTTTTTGCATGACGTATAAGCAATGCAGAGTTGCGGAGTTGCCACTCCGGAATTGGAATGATTCCGGAATCCTTCAGCATTTTCGCGACCCCGGAATGGAATGGGAATAGAATGCCGGCAGAGCTGGGAGGAATGGGAATGAAATTGGATACCTTTGGGGGGGGGGGGGGGGGCGCCGGAATGGAGTGGGAATGGAATTGGCTCGGTTCTTACGCGAGTTGTGTCGATTAACATCTAGGGCCTCTGTTGGCGCAATTCGCTAGCGCATGGTAAGTAGCTCCTGAAACAGCATCATTGCGCTGGAGGTGACTGACGGCTTTTGATTGTCTCACTGGCATATGCTCCTTCGAGGATGAAAATGGCGCGCCCTTAGTGAACTAACCAAAACTGAACAGTTGTAGACGGACAAGGTGTTGTTCCTGGCGCCGCGAGATGCGACAAAGCGGCTGTTGTAATCATGCGCGATTAGCATGATTACAAGTATGCGTGACTAGCGAGAAATCGCAAGAATGTGGCAGCAAACGCAAACGTTTACGTTCTAAGGCAGGTTCCATAATATGGCGCTACAGTCGCTTGTGCTGGCGCCGTGTACTGATTGCACCTTGTCAGAGTTTTTCTGTTCTTGACGTAGTTGTTTCGGGCCGGTATATGAGGCGTCGCTCCTAACAGCGCACTAGCGGTGCTGTTGTGCAAGTACTCGAAGCAGAGAAAGCAAGATAGCTTCTTGCACCACTCACGAGATAGACACTTTTTAAGGCCTTGTCAAGCAGACAACACGCTAACCATGTATCTGCGGAGGGTGTATGGTCTGTTGGTGAAGAAAATCGGTTGTTTTAATTTTTTACGTTTGTTGCGACTCGCGAGGTTTTTAGTGTGACACCAAGTGCCACGAAGCGCTTTGTGCGACCACCCTTCGGAGTAGCATGAGTGCTTTGAGGAAGCTTTTGCATACTTTCTCAGTCGTCTCTGGCGTTTGATGTCAGCAGCTTTATGCTGCTTTTTTCTAGTAACACAATGGGGCTGTGAATGGCCCTTTTTGCACGTTTAGGAATTGGAGGAATGGTATTGTGGAGTTCAGCCATTCCAGGAGTGGGAATGGGCTCAGTGTCTCCATTCCGAGGAGTTGAAAAGAATGGAATTGTCGGAAACTCTAATTCCCTGGAATGGAATCGGAATGGAATCGGGGTGCCCATTCCGCAACACTGAGAAGCAGTGTGACCCCGGCTTGAGTCTGACCACAGTCGACGCTGCGATCTGACGGGGCTAATCAAGTAGGGCCGAACGCGTGTCGTTCGGATGGTCACTATCACCGGCTAAACACAATCACGCCCCAAAACAAAGCGCAGATCACGCAGCATTCATTGCGCGCGACTGGTTTAGCAAGTGATCGCAGACGGTCAAAGACGACGGGCGCCATGACGATGCACTTTTAGCGCTGCTTCATTGACTCAATCGGATTGTACGCGGAGCGCAAGTGTCGTCTGCTTCATGCTCAGGGGTTGCGATGGTGTCAGAACGCCCAGCTCTTATTGGCTGATTGACAAAACAAAATAGTGGGTAGACCTCTAGGCATATATAGCATTGAGGTCTACCCACTATCCTTTCAATCAAAGCCAATCAGAACTCGGCGTCGTTCTGACGTCACCGTAACCCTGCATAAGAAGCAGACAACTTGCTCTCCGCATAGCGTCGGCTGCACTCGGGCTTCGCGTAAAGCGAGTCGGTCGACGCTCCGCTGCCCGACGTCAGTGGACTACTCGCATCTCGTGTAAATATTTGTAAACACTGCATGCATATCGTTAAAAATGTGAATTAACGTACATTATTTTTCTTATATCTTTGATACTTTAAAATGCAAAAAGCGGTATTAGAGGCGTACTTAAAATTCCCACCATGGTGTTCCTCAAGACTCGACGCTTGATGTCTAGCTGGTGGCAGCTTCTTCGCGCGATGGTCGTATCGGCCTTCGTAGTAAAGTTGTAAGCTGGGCTAGTTGGTAAACGTTGAACACGATGCAAAATCGCGCACAAGGTACACGGACAAAGAGCAAGGAACACAGAACACAGACGGGCGCGCCTGTCTGTGTTCTGTGTTCCTTCCTCTTTTGTCCTTGTCTCTTTGTGCGAGATTTTTCGTCATGGCCTTCGTAGCTTCTTATCGAAGGCTCTTCCGGCGGGTCTTAGTTGATTCACTTGTTTGTCCTCAAGTCTGTGTAGGCCACCGGCGACGAGTTCCCACGATGCGTATTCCCTGGGAATTCATTCGCCTTGAGTGTGACAGTTGATTAAATATTTAAAAAAAAACGAAATTATTCAATTTTTTAAGACATTACAAAAATATTTGTGTTTATTTTCTGCGGACTACACACGTTTGAAAGTTACCATTTTACGCGGTGTAGACTAGACAAGCATTTGTTAATCGAGGATTACTGATTATGACGAAACATGGCGCATTTTGTTAATGACAGCGTATGCTAATGACGCTTTATGTGATACAAGCTGGTCTCTGAGATAACTGAGCAGGCATTTGTCGCAGTGCGCTGCGTATGAGACTTATTTTATCATAGACAGGGCATCAGGTGCGGGCTATTCACAGAGGTCGGTTTGGTGCCCCGGTTTTGACCAAGACATTTAAGACCAAGTGAGAAGGTGCAAGACATCTCCCTCAGTCCTGTTCAATGGCTCTCGTGCAAGTTTGTGCCAGCTGGTTGGATACCGAGTAACGCTGAACACGGCTTCAGATGTATTATGCCGCACCGCTGGATGAGTTACGTAGTACTGATCGTGGTCCACTTGGACATAAATGGGATAGAAGCAACGGCCGAGACCACAGTGGAAGCTCAGTGCGACATCTTTTGTCGATTTGGACAGCCAAGGACACTGGTGTTTGACAACGGAACCCAGTTTTAAAGTACTGTCTTCAAACGGTTTTTACGACGGTCATGTACCCAGCACCCCCACCCCCACTTTGTAACCCACAGTTCAACGGGTTAGCCGAGCATGCGATATGGAGAGTCAAGGAGTCAAGGACTGGGACAGTCCGAGCAGCTCTACAAGAGCTGCGCGGTCTGTCCCAGTCTATCCTACCCGTGACGTCACAAATGACGATGATGATGATGATAGCTAGACACCTGTCGGAGACGCGTTCCAGGCGCCATACTATTACCTGTCATTCGCTTCAGCACGATAACAGACGACCGAATACACAGCAGAGCTCTCGGGTACCTGACTCACGAGGCACTTCAGAGGGACCGCGGAGCGGGACAATGTCGAGCGCGTCGTGCAGATAAAACCCGGCTCTTTCTTTCTCTTTTTTGTTTTATTGTTTAGTTTCCTTGTTGTCTTGTCTTCCCGATTTTATCGGCTTTCGGGGACAGTCATGATACCGGACGCCGCGACCTTTGCGACCGGGACATCCCTTGTCGTTTAGTGGCAACGAAAGCACATAACGGAGTATTGGACCCCGCAGGGGCATCCTGAAATTTCGAGTGAAGCCATATCAAAGTGTGTTTTGATTTGCAAACAATTGGTGAATTTATAAGATACTTATTCAAGCATAAATACCAAACTTTGAAAGAAAAAAAAATCTGTTGAAGGGGCCCCTTAGTAATAAAGGGCCGCTGCAAAACATTTAATGTTTACGAGCTCGATATTTCGTGATTTTGGCAAAAGTGTGGCCTGTCGGGAATATTTCGAGGGCTCAAAATTTCGCGAATCGGGGTAGTATGCTTATATATTTGTTTACCATAAAGCCGGGGTCACACAGCTCACGCATCATACAAACGGCAGTCTGCATACAGATTCGAACGTGAGTCAAGGCGAGGCCCGTGCTTCGAACTCCGCATGGCAATGAGTTCAAGAAGAAAACTTGGCACGCGGCATTCGAACCACGAATATTGTGGTAACTCGCCGCCAACACGTCTTTCAGCGTTCTCAGAATAAGCGCGACGCGCTATAGCACGCGTCGACGCCAAGACGCACGCGTCTGCCAAATTGCAGCGTATACTCGTCGTGCTCTTCGTCGTGTTTGCCGCTTGGGGCGGGTTGGGCGCCCCACAAACGATGACGTCATGAGCAGGCCTTGTCTTTTAGGTGGCATGTGCCTCTATCGCGTCTGCCAGTATACGGCCCTGGGTTCCACCACCTCGCTGCCGTTGTATATGCTCACATATCGAAACATTGAAACACCGAAACGTTGCTTTATTTCCATCCACAACGATGGGGTGAAAACCGAAAGAAAGAAATTGCCTTTCGCAGCTTGACCAGCCATTGGTACCCCTACAAGGCAAGCAACACCAACATTAAGAGAGAAAAAGTATAAAAAAGACATCAATCAATAAGTCAAGTAGGCAAACGAGTACATACAATGTGAGGTATGTTTATGTAGTAAGTATCATACAATGTTAGGCATATCGTTCTTGCTCAAGAACGATATGCCTAACAGTGACGCGATATGATATGGTAGCTCGGGAAATGCATGTTTAAATTCTTTGACGTACAAAAGTTTGTTGGTAATTGTAGTATATGCCATGGATGTATCTGACGGGTTCGACAATTGACTTGTCCAAATGAAGGTCAGCAATGGTGAGAAATGTTTCATACTTCCCTTTCATGGCAGACTGGAACGTTAATAGAATGGCTTTTAGTGACGTCGCATCACATGCCATTGTGGCGGTCTTGCTACTGAACATGGTAGTACCTTTCGCATAATTAATCTCGCACCCCGGAGTTTAGATTTAGTTGGTTTCTTTTCAGCGAGAACAAAAAGAATAATCACCAGTAAGGTAAGATGACGTCACGTGCAAGTCATTGCCACAAAAGCTTTCCCAGGCAAAGTTATTTTCCCCGAGTATCCCCTGGCCTAAAGTGACAACGTCACTGGAAGCACGACGTCCTAACTGGTTAAAGAGTCTTGGCTGGAGCCTCATGCGCGCGAGCATGCGCAATACTTTTAAAAAGCCACGCTCTAAAAAAAAAAAAAAACGGTCCGACAGTTATTTTTTGGGGGGGAACACGTGACAACGAATAAAGTCAAACACTACAATGATCCCAGCCAATGAGTAAGCTCAGGACACGATCCAGACTCCATGTACAGAGAGACAAGCAAGCATGATCTTTCACCTGCCCATTGCCCCTGCAGAACATCGCAGGGGCAATCTTGTTTTCATGTGCAGTATGCGCGCTCTGATAGGCTGAGATCGCAATAGCGCATGCATCTTCAAGAGTACGTAAGTAAACGACAGCGGCTGGAACATCCCGCTCGCAATCGCCTATACATAGAGGGTTCGTGGACCAAGAGGTAAATAAGGCCGCCCGGGGTGACCCCAATGGATGTTGACAGCGACGTCCCGCGCAACTCAACCCCACTGAGTCTTTTTTTTCCTGATACACGTCTATCTAAGAACTTAAGTCAAGGGTTGTTTGACGGCGTCGATACGGGTTGCTATGGTTTTTGGCGCAATCCTGGAAAACAGCAACATGGAGGCCTCAAAACGCCATGTGCACACTTGTTGTGATCTTCTCTTTTTCTTTTTTGGCGCCCCTCGAAAAACGCGAAGCGGAAAGCTCGATTCCCGTCGACTGCGGAAGGCCACTCAAGTTGATATGGTTCCAGAAATGAAGAAAGTCAAATATCGTGTATGGTTAGACAACTAAAAGATATTCTGCTTGAGATGGCTTCTTACGTTTGCGATTTAGACGGACAGTTCGCAGGGCCGGATTAAGGTACGGGCTGGGACTGGGCTAGGTTAGGTTAGGTTAGGTTAGGTTAGGTTAGGTTAGGTTAGGTTAGGTTAGGTTAGGTTCGGTTAGGTTAGGTTAGGTTAGGTTCGGTTAGGTTAGGTTAGGTTAGGTTAGGTTAGGTTAGGTTAGGTTAGGTTAGGTTAGGTTAGGTTAGGTTAGGTTAGGTTGGGTTGGATTGGTTAGGATAGGATAGATGAGTTTCAAGAAGAGAGGCATGGCAAAGATAATGGCACTGCAAGCGAAACCAAACAACGCTTTCGTGACGAGCGTCTTTGGTTTGAGTACAGAATGGCCCGATAAGTTTTGACGAGTGATCGGCGCCTCACGCTACTTCTCCGCGTTCTTTTCAAAATGGCTTTGTGCAAACGAAGACGCGGAGGAGCCCCCAAACTTCTGGGTGTGTCATCCTTCTTTAGAGAGAAAAGAAAAAAGGAAAATATCATAAATATCTTCTCCCTCTGTCCAACTCGAGCTCGTGCCAACACATTTTTTCGAAGCGCGGCCTTCGATGCTGAATAGCGAAGGGGACGTAGCTCTCATCTCCACAGCAGTCTCAGTAAAGGTTTGCCCTAATTCAACTCAGAAAGAAGACCTAAACCTTTTATTTTTAGAGCGCAGCTCTTAGGCGCCCGTTTCGGCTTGAGGCGTCATTATGGGACGTTTCCCATAATGACGTCACGTGATGACGTCACATAAGGTCACGAAGGTCAATCGATGAAGGTCACGACGAAGGTCACGACCTTCACAGTGACCTTCCCGAGACCATCGCGAGTGACCTTCGTGACGTCACTCGTGACCTTAGTGACGTCACACGTGATGTCATGGCGTGACGTCATTATGGAAATCGTCCATAATGACGTCACGGGAAGGTAGCGGAGGGGAAGGGGGAGGAGGGGGAGGAAGGAAGAGGAGGAGGGATGTGGAGGGGGAGGAGGAGGGAGGATGGAGGAAAGGAAGGAGGAGGAAGGGAAGAGAGGATACCCTTCTCTCCGTACTCTCTGCTCCTTCTCCTCAAGAGCCCGCGCTCTAATTCGGCATTACAGAAAATTGTAAATGTCTTTTTTATGATGTTTTTTATGCTCTGTTTTAAGACGACAATAGTGGGCCCATTAGTCCGTCTATTTACGCTGAAAGCTTCAGACTTGATTTTATTTCTCAATGTGTTAACAGTTTCGTATTGAAGCTTTGAGCAACGTGGATAACGCTTTCTATATAACAATGTGTTTAAAATGTTTTTGTGTCTTACAAGCCAGAAGAACTGCCTTTGGCCTTCAGAGAAGAAGTTACATATTGAAACATTCCTAGGAATTCACGAAAAGAAAAAGAGAGAGGAGGCTGCGCAACAAACAGCAAATGGACGACACTTTTTAGTTACTGGGCTTTGTGCAGACGTACACGTTACCCAAAAAAAGTAACTAAATACCGTTACTCGTTACTCGCTCAAAAAGTAACTAAATACGTTACTCGTTACCGATTCTCAAAAGGAACGCGTGAGTTACCTCAAAAGTAACGAGTTACTTTTCACGTTACTTTGACGACCAAATACACAACTGTTTTTGTTTCATGGTTTATTGTTTTCTTTTTAGTAGTCGTTGCACTTAAGCAGTAGCTGCCTCTCGAAGTTTTCATCAGTTATGTTTCCCCGCTTCCTTGAAAATACATTTCCGGTGACGCTGAAGCGTCGTTCTACTGACGCGCTCGAAGGAACGGCAGTGTTGTGCTTCAGGAAGAGCTGGTGAATCTTAGGGAACTGCGCCTTCACTGAGGACAGCGGGTAATGGGTTATGTGCCTTCCCGTGTTTGCAACCTCCGGGTTTACATTCGGTCCGTGCCCGGTTCTAGAAAGTTCAACCAACGAACCTGATTGTGCTCGCTGGGTGAAGGACATTCCCAGCTGTAGAGTTCAGTACAGCAACGTTTATCGCTGGACACGTCAGTCGAACTGTTCGACTGACGTGTTCAGCGATATACGTTGCTGTATTGTCATACTGTTTATTTGTTTTTCGGGCTTTCTATCTGCCTTTGTCGCAATAGACACATACTAAGGCTAGAATAAAAACAAGGCCGTTTAAGCGGTGTTGTACACGTTACTCCTCAAAAGTAACGAGATACCGTTACTCGTTACTTGGTCTTAAAAGTAACTAAATACCGTTACTCGTTCCTTTTCTGAAAAAGTAACTAAATACGTTACTCGTTACCGAAAATAGTAACTAGGTACAAGTAACTCGTTACTTGTAACGCGTTACGTATGTCTGGCTTGTGTTTCTGCCTGAGTGGTTGATTTTGACGAACCAGAGGTTGAAAGTAGAAGGTAGCCAACCAGATCACATCATTCATCTGCACCAGCCATATTTTGGTGCTTTGGCTTGGGTCACGAAACAAGCATTATGACAACGAACATTGTTCATCCGGTTGCGCCGTTCTTTTTTTAGTTTGCAGTTCGAACGCTAGGTCATACGCACCTAACTTGGTGTGTGTGTGAGTGGGGGGGGGAAGGGGGAGAAGGGGGAGATGTGAAAGTGGAGTCTAATAAAGAAGAGAGCGAAAAAAGCTTTTAAATGCAACCAGTTGCCCCAAGACTCAGTGGAAACTCTGCCACCTGGATCCTCAATAACTCTGCAGACAATGACTGCCATACGCGATCCCTCGATCATTCCCGAGAGGCTGGTAAAGATGCTGGTCCGTCTGCTTTGTCCTTCCCGCTCACTACTACATGTGAGCGTCTGCCACGGGCATGGAGGTAAGAAGGAAAGGAGGCGACATGCCAGCGGCAACCACATGGCAAGCGGGAAGAACAGATTGCTGTCGGTGGGAACTCCCTGAAGGGGTGATCAGAACAGCCGTTGGCGCCAAATCAGCTTTATTTTGTGTCCAATAACGTCTTTTGATTTTGGTCATCGTTGGGGGCGTGTCCCTCCAGAGCTGATGCCACCCCCCCCCACACACACACAACTTCATCTCTGGTGGCGTTATGTCGCCTCCAGAACATACCTACCTCAAGGCCAAGGGCCACCTTTCAATCCGCCATCATAGCAACCGAGAGCCGAGCACTATTGGGGAGGAGGAGCGACCGTGACGCCCCAAGCGGTTAACTTTAGAACTACACGGATGGGGACAACAAATACAATGACTCAGCGCTCGGCCGACATAACCGAACGCGGCGTCAGCGTTCGGCTGGAGTTCGTGTTCTCCGGTGAGGGGAGGAGGGGCTCTTTTGTTTCCACTCCGGCCTGCATGAACAATGCAGCATGCACGGTCCCAGCTCAGCACAAAAGCCGAAGTGGGTCAAGCTCGCATTCTCTGAGGATAGATCCGGCACTTAACGTCGCTTCGTCGATTGTTAGTATTTTTTACATTAAACTGTGCCCCGCGCTCTATTGTAGAAGATGACATGGACATGCCCATAAGGCCTCTGGGCATGTGCACAGGCCTTGTGTTGAGTAAACACCGAGTATGGGGACAACAAACGGGTCAGAGCGCCCCCTATAGTTCGATCTCTGCCCAATTGAGAACGATACTGGCAAAGCAGATAAGTTCACCACTTCAACCCAGGGCGCTTAGTGGAAATCGAGTCGTGGCAGTCATTAGATTACCGCGTTTCGTTTGCCTATAAGTAATTTACCTGAAGTTATAGAATTTGACCCTTTTTGAGCGACGTCATTGCTCGAGGCACAATTGAAAAGAGATGAAATAACTTAGGCTTTCCAAAAGTACATGTGTATAGCCAGTCATATCATCAGCATCATTGTAGTCGTCGTCATCATCATCACGAGGGCCTTAGAAAAATCTTAGCCAAGGGCCCCGAAATCTCTTCATTCGGCTTTGACAATTTGACCAGTGCACTACGACCGATAACCTTTCGTCTTCCACATACACCACGCCGTAGCGACTACCCTAAAGCCGTGGCCACACTATTAATTGACCATAGAAGAACGAAAGAGACTGAAGACACCGTCAGAGACGTGTTTCTTCCTTGTGTGACACTTTGTCACATCAGTCACACTAAATAAATTGTCCGCACACATGTTCGTGTACTACACATGTCTGAGGAAAAAATGCTTAAATCATGCTTGAAGTGTATCCGCAGATAATTTTCTCATGCATCTCTGCAGAAAACTTCGTGCACAGAACTTCAACGGATACCATGATGGTGAGCTTTTGAAGGTGTCTGATTGGTCTCACCATCTCGTGGCGTCGGCTGCGTTTGGACTTAAGCTGAAACGAAGTAAGAGTGTGATGACGTTACTTGAAGGGGGCTTTTCGCAGGCTTTTATTATTCTAGGTGGTGTTGGTGGTTCAGCACACCAAACCATCCAGACCCCCCCCCCCCCCTTTTCATTCCCTTTTACAATAGAAACAAAACAAAAAAGAAACACACTTCTGGACAGAAAATGTTATATCCGCGGGGAAAATGGAGTCATAAAAATTCCTGTGGGTGTCCATGCGCAGGTCATGATTTCCAGCACCCCAGAAATGTGTTTCGAACTCGCCTTTGGCCGGACGCCTTTCAACATTCGCAGCCGCTGGCCCAGTCCCGCTTGCCGGAAAAAGCGGCACGAGTGAATGCAACACCGCATAGATAGCAAGGCCGTTTTCTTCGTTTTCTTGGATTTTGTGACGTCATCCCACCAGAGGCGAATGCGGTGCACAGGTCGGACAGGAGTGTTGTGTCAGCCGAACGCCAACGCGGAAATCGTTCTGAATCCGAGTCCCGCGCTGGTTTCCTTTTTGACGCGTAGGAAACCCGGCACTGCTAGAGCTTCTAGATAAGAGCTTCCTACAAGTAGTGACATTTTTGAAGCGCCGACTGCGTGACGGTGCAGGTTTTAGAAAGTGAATGGCGGCGCACAGCAGAAGTAATTGAACTGAATGCCGCCATTTTGTTCAAGCGGAATGTGCTTTGTCATTTGTATTGGTTGTCGTGACTTGTAAAAGAAGTATCGAGGGACTTTAGGCACTACGGCCTCGTTATCTAAGGAGTGTTGTGTTGGTCAATATCGAAAAGGATCCTTTTGCCCTTCGGGTGAGCGTGACGGTTTCTATACTTGCTGATGGAACCAATCCGGTATCGGACAAAATACTCGACAAACGTATTTAAGATAAGTTACTTGCTTCATAGAGGTATTGAGAGTACGACTCAAGATACTTTCGCTGCAAAATATCTTGAGTAGAGTACAAACACTTAGATGTCTGATTGAATTACTTTCGAAGATATTTCCGCACTGCGTAATTTGCATCGATTTTAGTGGCACTATACTTCGTTTCAGCTTAGGTCCGAGCGACGGCCATGTTGTGAGCCGAAGGGCCAATCATGCAGCGCAAAAGCGCAGCGTCATGCGTGCTCTTTGCGCTTTATAGAACTAGCCGGCAGAGGAGCACGCACAGAGAAACGGCGAATACCGCTGATCCTATCAACTGCTGAAAGCACGCCATGACGTTGTGCCTCTTTCGCTGTTTGATTGGCCCTTCGGCTCATAACATCGGCCGCGTTCGTATTTAAGCTGAAACGAAGTATGAGAATCTCTGCTTGCAAGCAAAAAAGGAAAGTAAACAAACTCGCATTACTATTTTATGCATCGCAGCCCCTGCACAAGAAGTAGCATCGCTTATGCATGTTACACGATGATATTAAAAAAAAAAACCACGAGCAAAGAAAGGTCACTTTTTATAGTCACATCGCTGAAAATCACACCTTCTGGTAAATTTATAATGCGCACCTTGGACACACCGTACCGTTTTGGCCGAGCTATTATAGTTGCGATATCCGAAGCTCACGTTAAACAATTTTTATACACACAAAAAATCACCGAATAACAAAGGAGGGCTCACAAATATTGTAGGCAGGGCACTTGCCGCACCTTCTTCAAGTAGGATACCCCAAACGCTGCATTCAGAGCTGACTAAACTTTGAAAAGAAAGGCACACAGGAACACGGAAAGCACCGCGGTCTTTCTCGCGGTTGTCGATTTCTTTATATACTTTCTCCCATACTAAGCTCTAGGAGCACGTTCAGAAAGTGCAACTTTGGGAGGAATCTCTGGTGGCATTTAGAAAGCTCACCCTGCTCCTTGTTTCCTGCGTTGTTGCCCTCAGGAAAGGGTCGGTCTATCCCGGTTCTTGCCGTAGCAAGAACAAAACTTAGCAGAAGAAAAAAAAATATTGCGACTTTTTTGCTAATTTTTCTATTTCCTTCTATTAGTCTTTGTTGGCATTTCGAGTCTGCATCTTCGGTCCTAGCTTGTTTCCTGTTCAGCGTTCGATCGCCTCCGCTTTGAGTTGGCAATCAGTTGATCCTTGCACTATGGAGTGCCGATTACTATTTCAGTAGAATATTCCCGCGCCAACGTTTCTCAAAGCCCGAAAAAAATGTATTTAAGATAATGAGTATAAGATACTGAGAAATGCAATTAAGATCGAGTAGCAGATACAATCGATGAAATATTTGCAAGATACCAAATTACTACTAAAAGTGAAAATTACTAAAAGTACTACTAAGAGTAACTAAAAGGAACTATTTGTGAGTAGTTGCAGAACTAGGTACCTTTGTCTCCACTGCACTCGCCGAACGCGTTTGGCTCTCGCACTCGAACGCGTTTTACGAGCGCACTGGAGACGAAGGCAGCTAAGCTTAGCGCAAGTTCGTCTGCTACTTTTGCAGGGGTTGTGGTGACGTCAGAACGCCGAGCTCTGATTGGCCCTGATGGAAGGATAGTGGGTAGACCTCAAGGCAATTTACTTTGAGATCTACCCACTATTCTTCAATCAGAGCCAATCAGAGCTCGGCGTTCTGACGTCACCATAACCCTTGAAAAAGTAGCAGACGAACTTGCGCCCTGCATAGCTTTAGGTCTACCCACTAATCTTTCCAATCAGACTTCGGCGTTCTGACGTCCCCGCATTGAAAAAAGTAAATCGTTGCGTGGAAGCGACCTTCGACGACGACTCTCTCATCGTCCCCAACTCAGTGGACGCTGCAATGCTTACGCAGTGCGGAAGTTTCGCCGGGAGGGCTCGCTATCGTTGCAGGGTTCGCGGTGCTCCGCGAGACTCGACGATAAGAGTACGGGGACGTGGTTGTCACGTGCCGCCCACGTGAAGGGGGCGCGCGTGCGACACCGACGCCGCGGACACAAGAGGCCTCCCTTTGCATGTCAAGTGGGGCTGCTTTACTTCGTTTCACCTCAAGTCCAGACGCAGTGGACGTTACGAGCTGACGCGATTCATCAGAGAGCGTCAAAAGAGCACCGTCATTGCGTTCGTCATGCTTCTGTGCGTCTTCTATCATCGCTGAACCAATCACAAAGAAAAAAGGCCCAGTGTTTTGCTCATTTTGATGCTACTTGATCTGTCCCGTTAGCTCGTAGCATCGGCTGCGCCCGGACTTGAGCTGATGAGCTGAAACTAAGTTTATTAGCGCCGGGACGTTTGGTGGCGCCCTTTAACGGTTTACGTTAAAGTCCCTAGATAAGAGCTTCCTACAAGTAGCGACATTCTTTGAAGTGCCGTCTGCGTGACGGTCAGGTTTTAGGAAGCGAATGGCGGCGCACCGCTGTGGCTTGAACTGAGTGCTGCCATTTGCTTCCAGCGGAATGTGCTTTGTCATTCGTATTGGTTGTCGTTACTTCTAAAAAAGTATGGAGGGACTTTAGTTTACGTTCGTGACGCCATGATCAGAATGTGCCTTGTCGTGACGTCATGAGTTGTGACCTTGACTCCTTATGCCATCAGTTGCGAGCTAAAAGTTCGGCGGCATGTGCAAAAATAACGATGGAAGCTCTGAGTCATCGCATTCCTAAAGCAACATCGTCACAGACGACACTCTGACATAGAGCCAATTTCTGTCGATGAAAGACAAATTAATCCGGGTAATGACGTCACAGTGAGCGCTTGGCCGATTGCGAATCGCGACCACAGCGACGCTTCTGGTCTTGCACGTCGCTAATAGTCACTGACAGGCAGGGGAAGTTTATGATGTCCACGAATCTTGCTGCGTAATTCGGTCTTTGTCAGTCGTATCGCATAGTGCCGTAATCCGATTGGCCGCGAAGCGGTGATAAAATGTTCGAAACTTGCCACACCCCGTGCTTCTTAAGCATCTTGTTATCGCTCCGCACAATAAAATTGCTGCACTAGCAAAAAAAAATATTCCGAGGATATTTAACCACTTATAAGTTGTGAAGGAGAAAGCATGAATGTCGTTTTCCCGCTCCCTTATACCCCTGTCAGACGGGCACCTAAAAGGACCTTCACGCCGAAGGACCTTTAGTGTAAATGTCATTTAGGCAGTGCCATACGGAAACTCAAATGTCATTTAGCGTGAAGGCCCTTGTCGTTAACCTGAGTTCCCGCAACTTTTTTACGTCAGCAGCGGTCTACGCTAGAGAAGCGAATTGAAATAAAAGATTGTACTGATATCTAAAATCAATGTTATTGTACGTTTCTAATTGAAAAATAGCCTGTTTCACGTATATTCTGTACAGACCTCGCTCTACTAATAGTTTTCTGTACTCACGGCCCCAGCTATCTAGTAGGCCTCGTCGTCCCGCTGCTCGCCTGCTCGCATCGTCCGCTTCGGCACTTCGGTTTTCCTCCTCTCGATTTTCCTTACAACCATAGTTATCTAGCTTTTATTTCTCTACTTTATATTTTATCATCCTTTAATAGTGTATTACTAACTGTTTTTTGTACATATATGTTTCTGTATCTCACTCTCGCGTCGTGCGATATGTCGAACGACGGAGGAGCGTCCACGACTAGGAAGGGGTCGCCGCGCTTCCATTGGAGCGTTGAGGCGACCTGGGCGCTGATACGACTTTGGGAGGATTGGCTAGAGGACCTCCGATGCGTGCGATGCAAACTCAAGCGCGAGCACGACGCCGAACCGAACAGGGCAAAAGCGTAGCAGAAACACGGAAAGGAGCGGGAGCTACGAGCAACGCTTATAGGACCTGAACTAAGTGAGCGGGGGACGCTCAAGGTTGCCGCTAATTGCCAAAAAAACAAAAAAGAACAACTTTGCTTGGGTTTAAAATTGATTTTGTTGTAATCACTCGACTGAATACGTCATTTTGTCTTTTTTAATACTTTGTTTGATCAAGAAAAGCTTTAAAAAGTATTTATTTCGCCAAAGTTATATTTTTCTGGCGTGAACGTGATTTATGCGTTTGAATGAGTTGGGAGACTTCAATCGTTGTAAACATCGTCTAAATGACATTTACTTGCGCTGTCTGGCACGGCAGAACTTAAAGGTCATTTGAAAATGCCAAAGGCCCTAGCGTAAAGGTCCTTTTACATGCCTGTTTTCAGGTTCTTTCCCGTGCGATGTATTAACGGTGCGTCAGCGGCCTAAAAGCCGGGCGTCACGCTGCTTCACACGTCGTACAAAAGACAGTCTGCGTGCAGATTCAAACGCCGAGTCGCCGAGAGATCCGTGCTTGGAATGCCGCATTGCGGCAACGAGTTTGAGGAGAAGACTTGGGCACGCGGCATTCGAACCACGGATACTGCGGTGACTCCTGTTTGCAGAGTGTTTTTTCTTCTGTACGACGTACGACCAGTGTGACTCCTCCTTAGCGTTCTCCGGAACACACACACACACAAACACACACACACACACACACACACACACACACATACACACACACGTATATATATATATTGCAACATTAGGACCTGATGAAGAGCGGTCCCCGCTGGGAACGTCGTCCAATAAATACGTTTTAAAGCATTTACTTCCTTTTACGATATATATATATATATATATATATATATATATATATATATATATATATATATATATGTACATACTCTGCACATGCCCGATGCACGATGTCCGCAGATAACTGTGTCGTCATGTCCACAGAGAAGCTCCGCGACCTTTTGTATGGTGCGTGAACAGTTTGACCGAGGCTCCATGCTCGTTGACGTGCATGCATGCGAAGCTCGGTTGACCCGGTGGCACCGTCGTTGCTACGGTTTCGGGTGCTGCGAACGCAACCTACACAAAAATGTCCGAACTAAAGTCACATCAGGATACGAAGCAGCCTCAGAAGAAATTTCATCCGCGCTTGTTCACGTGCAAACTGAGACGCATATCTGTATGTAAGTAGATATGCCGAGCGGAATAGATCAACAAATTGTGTGAAAGGATGATGCTGATTGAGAGAGGTAGAGATAAACAAAGATGCTGTTCTCACTCTGGAGTGTTCAACTACGCAATTGGGTGTATCAAAGCAGATCAAGCCAAATACAACCGGATACGACACAGTTGGCACGTGGAAAAAGGGAGGGGGGTAGCAAAGGCGTCGCAATCAAGGACACCGTGAAACGATTATCGGGCATCGTGTGCGTCTGGACAGCGACAATAAGATACGGTGGTATACATAGATTGCGCAACTTTGTGTTTGGCAGACACATCAATGAGACCCTCTCCGGAAATTGGACATGGCCTTCTGAATACGGCGCTTTTCAGTGTGTCCAAACATACGACGATAGGTACCGCAAAACTTCTTTTGATACAAAGAAGGGACAGATGTTTGCTCATGGTGTATTTCCTTGGTGGGTCCTGAGCGATCCAAGAAAGCGCTCCCTGTTCGTGCCTTCGGTACGGGAGATGCAAGCACGCGCCTGCACGTTAAAAAGAAAAAGTCGTTTTAAAACCGATTTAAATCAACCGAGAGAACAGACCTCTTACAAAATCGAATCTGTGTTTATTTTTTCCTTCATCAATAAAAAAATGAAGCGATCCTAGCGGCGTAGTGCCGTGCAAAGCATCCGGCGTACCCTATGGCCACAGTTTTGGTTTTTGATTTGCCATCCTCACTTCGCTACATACCGTTACGAGCAAATACAGTGCTGGCATTTTCGAATATCTGACTTTTCTTAAACTTATAATACTGTAGGTGTTGCGTATCAATACGGACAAAATGCTGGGGCACATTTTTAGGGTTCCCGACGTGCCAAAGTAAAAAAAGTAATTTGTCCTTGGTACCTCAATTGGGTGGCGGGCTGGCAGGCGCACATGCGTAAAGGTTTTTTGACCTTTCTTCTTGGCCTGACACGCCATCCAGGGTAATATTATTTTTGTACAAATAAATATTACCACTAATGTTATTCCTAATTATTATTATTATTATTATTATTATTATTATTATTATTATTATTATTGTCGTTAGTTGTTTTTATGGCGGAAGGTTGGTCTGCCTGAAGATGGTGACATTGTTACCCTCAGTAGATGAGAAATTTAGCCAGTGCAGTACGACTGCTAGGCTGGGATCTTTAACGTGCATCACGCAGTAGTGATACACGACCGCACGCCGGTACGATGCTCATCCAGATCGAAACGGGGAAGGGTGGGGATAGAACCGAGGATCCCTGTTTATACAATGTATTCTGCAGGGCGAACTTTCGCACCACGTGCTCCAAGCTCGTGTGCGCTAGCCCACTCGCCACCGATCCCCATGTGCCAGAGTTTGTGCGCATTTAAACATACGCCTAAGATAAAGATGGAAGACGAAGTATACTGAGTCGGTCATCCTGTTCCATCTTCTCCTCAATGGGCTTCTTGAATTATCCATGAGCAGGGAGGGTCATGCTGCATTCTGGAGTGGTAGCCCGATCACCTGCTCCTACTCTTCGCTGAGCCTAAGCAGGTCCTTACAGCTGCTGGAGGTCCGTGTTTCAACGGGTCTCTCAGGAAAATGAATGGGTGCATTACAAGCGAGCGCGGACTTTATGCAGTGCTGAGAGGCACTGCTTTGTAAACGGGGCAATCGAAATCGAAGCCATGCAACTCTTCTCCGTGACCGCAATGCTGCAGGCTGGAATTCTTAAAAGTAGCCTATTCTCCGTTAGAAATTCAGCAACATAAGAAATGCAAGAGTAACTCCGCCTGCAAAGCAAACGTGTCATTCACCGACAAACGAACCGAGTGGCATTGAGCCTTAGGTGAAGGTTCGTGTTTTTGAACGCAAATCTTGAATAAAAGGCCTTGATTTCTTTGTGGTTATAAGATCTTCGGCGTTTTACTCAACTGCAAGGCATTTAACCGGGTTAGTTGGTACATGATTACGAGTAAAGTAAAGCAGTGCTAAAAATACAACGACCTTATGTGTGTGCTCTGCTACTTGTGTTCCAAGTCTGATTTAGCGCCGTTTCACATTTTTGTAGTTCTTATTGACTAATGCCGCAATTTCATTGACTGTCAAGCAGTGTTCGGTAAGGCACACCTAAAAAGTATTTGAAGTAAAGTACAAAGTAAATGATAGGTTATGTAGTTCAAGTAAGGTAGTAACTACACCAGGCGCAATGTACTCGAAGTAAAGTACAGTAAATACAAAATACTTTCAAAGTAGAGTACAAGTAGTTTTTAACACAATATTTCATGATGCCCTTTCACGTCCCTGTTAAGCTTTTTCTTTAAAAGGTAATCGGGGGTGCATCAGTTATATTCGGAAATGGCGACGAATATTGGATAAAGTCAAGTGGCTTCACAGTTGACAAGGCAGCATTTTGTGATACAAATTTTAAAAGGCCAAATATCGGTTAATGTACTTTGAAGTCAGGAGTTGCACTTTCCCCGAAAACTACAACACAAATTACTTCAAGTAAAGTACGAATATACTCTCAGAGAATGTACTTCAAGTATAATACAAGCCTTCTCAAACTTTTTATAGTACTTTACGTCCAATGTATTTAAAGAACATTTTAACGTTGCTGTGAAGAAGCAATGAGGTGCTTGAGAATCTCAACACCCTGCATTCCTTGTGACTGCAAAAGAAACGCAGTGCATGACGAGTACCGAGCGCCTTCCAAGGCAGCACAAAATTGTTGCCGTACATTGGCCAATGACTGGTATTTGCTGGCACCTGCTTGGCCAGTCTGACCGTTTACAAAATGTTGACCACCGGTGATCCTAACAAGACTAGGAATCATCAGGTCACAGAAATCCCTGTTTTTTCAGCCACCGGTGTTGAGAAGCTATTCGGCATTTGTCTGGTCATGGACATACCATTTTACATTTGGCTATTAAAGTTCAGAAGCTGTTCTGTACTTGTTTGGCCACGGACGTACTTTTTCCCCTTGGCCAACAGTATTCAGAAGATGTTTGGAACTTTATTGGCAAAGGACATACTATTTCCCATTTGCCAACAGAGTCCAGGAGCTGCTTGGTACTTGCTTGGCCACTGATGCACTATTTGTGCTCGGCCCTTGGTGGTCAAGAGATGTCTGGCAAGCATTTGGCCTCAAATGGACCATGTGTGCTTGGCCAGTGATCCGCAAAAGATGACTGTGAACATTTGTTCAAGGACATCTGGTGCTCTTTGACCAACATTGTTCAGGAACAGTTTGGCTACTGATGCACTATTTGTACTCAGTAACGGACAATCAGAAGGTATATACATATCTCAGGAGCGTGTAACCTCAAATTAAGTTTGTGTTTGGCCGCCGATGACCAAAAGGTTACCAACAGGCATTTGGTCCCGTATAAAATTCTTTGATCTGGCTACAGAGAACTCACTTTTACCTTACAAAACACAAAGTTGTAGATGCTGGTCAAAGGCAAAATAATTAGGTGTCTTCTGAAGGCTTCAGAGTAATGACCGATTTTTCGCCAAGAGCCTTGACGAAACATCAGCTGCCACTTTAAGGTCCCGAGGAGAAATCCAAATCTTCGCTTTTATCTTGGCTAACAGCGCTCTGAATATGACTTGTAATTCTCTGATCCCTGATGCACCATTCCTCCTCTACGACAAGTGGTGATAAGCTGAAACCACGAAACTTATGTGTCATTTTTTCAATGTGAATGTAAATGCGAGCCATGCAGAATAGATTAAATGGATATTCAGCCATCGGTGAACATCACGAGTGTGTAGAGCACACGAGTCAAGAAAGTATATATGCGTGAGGAAGAAAACAACCATATGAGTGACACTAATAATGGCATAAAACAATGTTGAATGGGAAGAACAATAAGTACACCGTTTTAAACAGGTTTGCATAGAAATTTATTTGCAAGTTCTCAGGCTAACAAACAGACAGCAGGCCTACACGATGGTGAAACAAGACATTAAGGAAAGGCGGGTATTAAACACAAGATAAACAAAAAGCTTTGCTAGAACCCATCAAAATATTCTGTACAAAATAATAAAAGTCCCACATTGCTAACAATCTTCGCAAAACACGTATTGCCAACGGGCGAAAAGAATATTCCAATGTTAATTAGTTGGCAAAAGTACGCGCCACTTCTGGTTGCAATCATATGCAAGAACCGTGGACTTTCAGATGTAAAAAGACGTACGTCTTACATTGGAGCCTGGTACAAAAATGCAAACAGACACACAAACACAAAATACAAACAGTAAACACACAGTCAAATAAATAATCATTTTTGGTATATTTTTAAGAGAACAGATAGCACACTTCTATTTAGTAAGAACCAGAATGTTTAAAAAAAAAATTAAGATTTAATCATCATCCAAAAATGATTGCTGTTTGAGGTAGCGTTTGAAAAAGCTATATACATGAATGAAATATGTCTTTGCACTTTAGGTCAGTTATGATTTGTTCAGAAAGTTTCATATAAGTAAACAAAAATTTCACATCGGTAACAGTAAAAGGTGATCCAAATTTGGAAGTTACAGGTGTCATTTAAATGATTCTGTACTTAGCTATCAATTTTACAATTTGAAAGCATGATATCTGCTACCTCGTCTGTTGAAAGTCAGTTTGCAACAAAGAAAAACATAAAGGTCCGGCCAAATGCTTCATTGGAGTAAAGAAAAGAACAAAAAGTCAAAGTTACACACAAGTTAAGCACTGTAAATCTAAAATTCGAATGGCAACCAAAGAAATAGTCTCTCGTTCATGTAAATGTCCTTAATATAGTTTTATGCATTATTAGTTAATCCTCTCATTAACTATTTAACTTAATCTGAGATGAACGCACCACTTGCTTTTTGGCATCATGTTGCATTGTAGTAGCAAAGTATACCAGTCGCATAATTTGTGAATAATTCGAAGTCCTCGGGAAGCTCTAATAGCTGAGGGTGCCTTATGACACTTGTATGAAACAAATAAGATAAACTTAAGAGAGATATTATCTTTGAGGAATATCCTGCTTTCGGACTTGTAAATATACGCCTATGATCTCCTGTATGAAAGCATTCAGTCAATTTGTAACATAACATCTCATTACGGGTGTGCGTATTGTCCAGGTTTCGTATTCGACTTGAACAATTTTCTCACTCGATTCGTATTGGAATCAAGAATCGCATATTTGTAGATCTCTAGATATGCGGTTATGGCCAAATACGCGTTCAATCTATCGAATATTTGGGCAAAAAGCAAGCATCCTGCACATGGGACATCTCCTGAACGTTCTGACCTTTCTCAAGAACCACGTTTAGGGGCCTAATATTACGGGTACTGGGGCTATTTTCCTAGTAATCTCCACCGTTCGTGTTATACAGTCGAACTACCATATAACAACCTAGATATAGCAAAATATTGGTTATGAACGAACTAACCTTCCTTTCATACTTCTAGTTGCATGCTTTCAAAATAATTTTATCCCGTTTATAGCAAAGAAACTAGAAGCGGGGCCTTGAATATATATAGTTCAGCGTTTTCGTGTTCTTTTTAATTTGGCGTGCTTTTTTAACGGGTATATATATATATATATATATATATATATATATCTTTATGTAAGGCGCTCCAATGTCTTATTTTTCAGCTTCACTCAAGCCAAAGTACAAATAAGCTGATCGGTCAACGGTAGCCATGTGTCGTCAAAAAATCGCTCTATACATCTTGTGACCGCGGGGGGGGGGGGGGACCCAGCGTAGGCAAGAGAAGGAAAACCTTTTCCAAATATAGAATGATACCAATACAGATTTTTTTTTTAATTTCGGCCAATGTATGAACTGCGAATTTTTGGCCAGAGGGTAACTGTGGAGCTCTGGCCAAAGTTCAACCGCGGATATCTGGCTAAAGTTGAACCCTGGGCATCTGGCCAAGTGAAAACGCGAACCTCTGACCAAATTTGAACCGTGTAGCCCTGGCCCAAGTTGAACTCCGGACGCAGTGATTTCCCTACACCCCCTTCCCCCTCCCCTTACGGGGGTATAAACCCCCTTGTTTTTCTGAAGGCACTCCCTTAATTCGCTATGACTCCTATATTCTCAATGCCACCCCCTCCTAACTCCCCTCCTAAAAATTTAGACCCCCCTCCTAATTTTAATTCCTGGGGAAACCCCTGTCCGAACATCTGGCCAAAGTTTGGACAAGTAAATGCCAATGATTGACCAGTTACTCCAGAACATATTGGCCGAAGGTTGGCCATTGGATAGCCTCTTCCTCCAAGGACCCCATTTGACTACTTGGCAAGCTCCGTGGTCAAGCATTGGCCGGAAAAATTCGTCTGGCCAAACAGAGATTGGCCAAACATTGGCCATACAGGTTTTTGCTGCCTGGGTTATTATCGTTTCGCAGGCAACGACGTTGGGTATATGTCGATAGAAACGCTGAAACAGAAGGAATGAGAACATCATAGTTTAAATTCTAAGACACTAAGAAATAAAATAACGGACAGCTGGACACAAAAAAATCATGGTTATTTTATGTCTCCTTGCTTCAGATGGTCTAGAATAGATTATGTCGTTTCCTAAGTAGCTCACCTGAATACCTTCGCGTTTTGCGAGTCAGAAAGCAAAAATAAAGTGAAGATGGTAAACCACGCTCACCGTTTCTTATCACGGCTACATATAAGACTAAGTACCCCCCCCCCCCCGGTCCATTAAAAAAAAGAAAATAGTCTTACATTAGGGTAGGACCAGGAAATGAAGCGGTACGGCTCAAACGACAAAAAAAAAGAACACAAATTAGAAAAAAAACAAAACGAAACGCGAAGAAGCGCGGAGACAACAAGACACTCGAGTCAAATTGCGCTATCTATACAGCAAGCAGCCGCAGCGCGCAGCGGTATCGCAATCAACGCGGCGCGGCCATACTTGCCTCCCTCACAAGCCTTTGCCAGAGATGGTGAGATACGCGTCGCTCCGACCACGGCGGCCCATTTGGCACTGATCTGCGTAATCTGGTAAAGCGGGGGCGCCCGGTGGGCACGCTTGTAAGCAGCTTGTCGACCGGCTCCAGCCACTTGCACCCCGACCTCATCGAGTCACAAACAGGCAATACAAACACGCACGCACACACGCAACGGCGCAACGAGACAAAGGGGCGACGCAGAACGCATGCATGCGCTTGACAAGGAACCTGCTTGTAATCTTAGAGTGGCAGTAGACGGCGAGCGAGTGTTCCTAAAATGCGTCCTTGGCTCATTGAAACGCAACCAGGGGCAAGGCAATCAGTGGAAAACACTCGTGGAGAACGTGCCATGACAAGGCAGTCACGCCTGCAGCATCATTGGCTGAGGCGGGGGGGGGGGTAACAAACGCACGTGGGCGCATTTGGGGGAAAATAAACGCACGAGGTGCTCAACAAACAGACGAACTCCCACTGTAAGTTTTTTCCCCTAAACCGGAGTCACACTCTTTACGCATCATACAAAAGACAGTCTGCATACGGATTTGAACGCTAGTCATCCCGAAATCCATGCTTCGAATGCCGCATCGTGGCAATGAGTTCAAGGAGAATACTTGGCACGCGGCATTCAAACCATGGACTCACCGCGGTGACTCAGGTTTGCAGACTGTCTTTTTGTATGATGTATGAGCAATGTGACACCGGCCCAGCTTAAGAGTTTGATACGCCATTACCTTGTTTTAAAGGGACACTGTCAGGGTTCCCCGAGGTTTTTATTTGAACATAATCTCAGAGCCCAACTTCCAAGAACACAATTTGCGACTCAAAATTCGTTTTCTTTCCGCCCGAAAACAGCGAGTTGAGAACTGTCAGGTGTAAGTCGCGCTCACTCTCTTTTCCATGGTTACGTGGCGTTCGAACTATGTGAACGAAATATATTCGAAGTCGTGGGTCACCTAAGGCACGCATTCGATGTTCAAACTAGAAAGTAATATAAACCCCATTTTTGTGGCCTTCAAAAGAACTGCAAATACGTTGACCGAAAAAATGAAAGCCGTTTACAACTCCCTGTAACGCCAAATTAGAGCGCAGCTCTTGAGGAGGAGGAGCGAAGGGTACTGAGGGGAGGGCAGACCCTTCCTCCTCTCTCTCACCTCCTCATCCTGCCTGCTACTCCTTCCTCCGAGCGGCGTTGGCGTCCCCGTCGCCGTAGGCGTAACCGTGACGTCACGGGGGTCACGTGATGTCACGGTGGTCACGTGACCTCAGGGAGACATGGGGAAACGTGACCTAAGGGGACCCGTGACTTCAGGGGGTCATGTGACCCCCTGAAGTCGTTCGTGGCAGCGGCGAATCGATCTTCAAGCGAAGAACATCGCGCGGAAGGGGTGAAGTGTTAAACAATCGCACGAAAAATGGTGCACGCAACTACGTCGTCTGCTTCACACGCCAGAAAAGCGGAGAAAAAAAACGCGGTCGGGTGCAGCCACGTAATTTTTGGCCATAAGCTTCAGTGCTCGGGTTTCGATTTTAAACCGATTAGTTTTTTTTTTTGCTTTTTTAAAACATTTACGTGACTCTGCAGCGAGATATTGTTTGGATAGTCTCTCCTGACCCCATATTAAATCGCCTGGCCAAAATACACATAAAACATTTTTAGAGGGTGTGAGCGTCCCATTAAACGACAAATATACGCTCAAGTCTAAAGCCGCGGTTTTGCCGCTCGTACATCGTACAAAAGAACATCGTTAAAACATCAAGATGTTGCTTTAACGCATACCAGAAGTGACGACATTCAAGATGGCTGCGCCTTTGTGGAAAAGGCGTATACGCCGGGTAGGGGATGCACTGCGGTAAATACGGTAGCAAAGAACGTTCGTCAATAAGCCTCCTGCGCTGAAGCTTCGAACGTATTGTGGCGCCCTCCGGTAGCGGGCGATAGAGTGTCTGAGTTGAACAAGTCACTGCGGCCCCGCACAATAACATAACTGTTCGAGCGGCTGTTTACCCCTGCACGCAACTATTATTAGTGCGTTCGCGTGGTCCCAACTCAAAATGTGTCACTCGTAGTTGTCACCGACCAACGTTATTCCGGGGATTCGAGCTCGCCGCAAGCTAGTAATTTTTCCTTCGTCCAAGCATGTCGAAACCCGGAGCAAGTAGCGCGGCCTCGATGTTTTCGAAACATCAACGGTACTGTTGCGTCGTCAACTCTCAAGAACAGGAAGAACCCCGGAGTAAACTTCTACAGATTCCCAATCGAAACCGTCCGAAGTCGAGCGGAGGGAACGATCCTAGCCGTCCAGCGCACTGAGTAAGCGAGACAATTGCTTTCCTCGCCCTCCTGGTTGTTCTGCTAAGCACGGCCACACGACCAAGCGGCCGTGACATGCATCGAAATGTGCGTCATACGATTTTACGAAGAGGAACACGCTGTACGGGCCGACCAGTGGAAAAATCCGACTGAACTACATTTTCTGAAACATGAGGTCAGCAGTAAAACCGCCGTCTCCAATAATTAATTGAGGTTGCGTGGATATTTACGCAGCGTGTAGTTGGTCAGCCATTTAAAAGTTGCGACGAGTCACTCGCTGTAGATGAGCAATTTAGCCAGTGCGGTACAACCGCTAGCCTGGGGTCTTTAACGTGCACCACGCGGTAGTGATACACGACCGCACACGGGTACGATGCTCATCCAGATCGAAACGGGCAGGGGTGGGGATAGAAGCACCGTCTCCAGCGGGAGCTTTTCTTTGAAAATACGAGCGTGCGCGCGCATCAACGCACTACACAGGGAAACAAGCATGTGCTGAAGGCGGAGCTCCTACTGCTGATCTTATGTTGCGTCAAGCTTACGGCTCAAATGCGCAAGAAAAGTTGCAAGAGCTCGAGAAGCAGCGGGCAATATAGAACCATCTGCTCGGCCGAAGACGGCCAGTCGCCGCTCGATTGCTTACGTCTGCTTTCGCGCATTTGTGAGGTTGGTCACCAGCTACTCGCGTTGGCTGTACAGAGGGACTGCAGTTCAGGAGTTTTTGCTTAATAGGCACGTTAACGGATCTCGTAATGCTCCCCTCGAGCTCGCCATCATAGGAAGCTCGCTGTTTCCGCGAGTGACAGCGCGCCTACACCGCATTTGCTGCTCCTTGTAAGGCGTGGACACAGTGTGCAGTAGCATGCATCGCTCAGTGTCTTCCCTTTGCGAAGTGTTGAGGAACGAAAGAAGCTTTCCACGTTAGAAATCGGCTCGACTTCGTGCCGTAAAACAATCGCAAAGGGGAATTCGTACCGCCCGGGCTAACATTTTCACACTGGACAAATTCAAAATGCGCAACTTTGTACTACCCAATACCGATAAACAAATTGTAGGGGGCGCTACAGGCCAGTTTTTCCTAGAGTTCCTGTATTAGCGGCAAGATGTTTTAGTGGCGCCCTCCTGTGGGTACCTTTCGTGACGTCATTACCTTGCGAACAACAAGTTCGATGGTGTTAGTAAGGAGCATGGTGGAAGCTTGAAATCATTGCGCTATTAAAGCAACATCACCAGCACCGTCGAAATTGAAGTTCTTACATTCCTCTTATTTTTGTCGATGATAAATCCTCTGCTGACGTCATAGTCAGCATTCGGACAATCGCGGAAGGCCGACCACAGCGACGCTTTCGATCGCGCACGTCGCCAATAGACCATTTGCTGTCTTACCCAAGCATCAAGGAGAATGCAGGGATTGGTGTTCCACGCGCCACACGTGCTGGCCTCAGCAGTAGTAAATTTTCTAAAGCAAATACCTAAAAAAAATGGCATCTTGCACGCGCGTTCGTCAATGCTTTCTTTTGGTTATTTACTTCGAATCTTTTATACAGGAAAGGCGTGCGCGTGTGGCGCGTGGAACACCAATCCCTGCATTCTCCTTGATGCTTGGGTAAGACAGCAAATGGTCTATAGGCTCCCTACGGGAGCCAGAGCTGCGCGTTTGATTCCACGTGCCGCGTGCCGCCCTCGCCGCTATTCGCCGAGATCCGATCACGTGAGGAGCCAAATCAAGTGTCGTGCAGCAAAGTAGATGTTGCACGCGCCCCGACAGTACGTTCCCCTGCTTTTGAGCGCTCCGCGCGCCTCGAACGCGCGGCGCTGCTATTCGCCGAATTCAGTCACATGAGGAGCTGAATCCACATGCCATGCATGAAAGCGCAACTCTGGCTCCCGTAGGGAGCCTATACAGGAACTCCAGTTTTTCCTGGGCAAAGCAGGAGGCAGTTCATCGAGCAACATTGGTGGTCGCAATTTCTTGGCCACGAAGCGCGTGATTGGGGACGAGTCCTAGCCAAGCACTGACGTCACACTCGTATCCAAGACGTGATCACAGTAGGTGCCCGAAGAAATGGCGACCTCGGATAATTAGCGCTGACGCTACTAGGTAGCGCGCAATTTCAAAAAGGGTCCATTGCTCCGGAAGTAAAAGAAAAATTAAAATCCTGGAATTTTCAGGCAAGTTTTGAATGCAAAAACAAAGTTTAAATATATCAACAAAAACAAAAAAACTTATACTAACATTATGCTAACTAACATAACATATACTGACACTGGATGCTACATTTTTGTTCTGTATGTTGTATTATTCCTCTGTGCTTTTGTCAGTGACACACCCTGTGTTTCATTTCATTGCTGTACCATTGTTTCTTTTGTAAATTAGTGTTCGTTGAATTTCGCCTGCTCTAAAGGGAGCCCAGACCCTCGTCAAGCTGCCATTGCAGCTTTTTGTTCGGGTCCCCTATTTCTAAAATGAAACAAATGAGGAGTGCCTAAAGAACAAGGACACGAGGAAAGACGAGACAAGACCAAGCGCTTCACAAGTTAAACATGTACCAACTAGCCCACCTATCCATTTTACTGCAAATGAGGAGGTTATTAATATTATTGTAATTCTAATATAAAAAACGGCAGAGACGGTGTAATTATTTTGTGTGTGAGTGTGTGTGTGTGCTAATTTGCATTTTTTATCTTACCATGTGTCTTAAAAAGAAACCGTGGAACTTCAGGCAGTCGTGCGTATCGCTCGGCCATCGAGTGCCGCCATTCTACCCGGGGTCCTCCCTCGCCCCGAACACGACACGACCCCAGAATCAGACAAGCCGCGACGATAACTGTCTCTCTGCTGACGTTCGTTTCCCACCATCGAGAAGGAACAACAACACTGCCCCCCGCCAAAATTAACGAAACAAACATATTACTCAGCCTCTTATTAACTCTTTCCATCTCGAGAGAAACCCACTGACCGAAGGCTTTGTCCCGGAGCCATTCCAGATGACGCGGACAGGCGAAATACGCGTTCCACGAGTCGACAAGCCTGCCAAAACGTGAAAAAGTTGCACGCGTTGTTCCCTGCCTCCTATTTATTTTTCTTTTTCACAATTGCACATTTATACCAACGTGCCGCACTTTTCGCTCCTCGTTCGAGCACTTGCTTTATACAGTTGTATGGCTCGAACATGTCTAAAGACAGTCGTTTGTACAACCAATCTGACGGGACCATATTAAAACAAACAAACAAACACGCGGACCGTGTCTCCAAACTGTCTCTTGCGCGATATATAGCAGTACGAATGCCGACTTAGAGTTTTGTTTTTGCTTTTGTTTTTCACGTGGTGCATGAAATGTATCTCCGACTGGTGTGTTTACAGCGCCCTGAAAATTGGTCCCTCAATCATACCGCGTAAAGACGTCACAAAAGTGTCACGTTGTTGCGTGCCGCGAACCTGGTGGTTGCGCAGCAGCAGCACAAGTGGATGCGGCAGATTACTGTTCTATGTACTGCAGGTCGCTCCCCAAGCAGCACGGATTTTGGCCATGCATTGGCCACTGCTGGCAATGGTCATTTGGCCAATGACCAAAGAGTGGCCATTCATCGGCCAATGCTTAGCCGATGGCTGATGGCCATGATGGCTAAGCTTAGTCAATGGCCAGAGGAAGGCCAGCCATACTGCCGATGGCAGGCCACTGTCTAGCCACTGGCAAAAGGACCATTGCCAGCCATTGGTCAATGATGGGCCAAATCTCTGCTGCATGGGTCTCCAGCTCGATAGCCCACGGAAGCTTCGGCGGCCAGGAGTCGGGACGATGGCGACCCTCGCGTTCTCTCTTTTGCTCCCTTTGCCGAAACTGTGCGCGATCTTCCGCCGGGATCCGAGACAAATGTGTGCGGCAAACATCTGCGTTGAGCCTGCCTGAAGCGAGTCCGCGGATAAGTCTGTCGCCGTGTCTGCGGAGAACTCCGTGTCTTTTTGTATGATGTAGGCGCGGGGCGACTGCGGCTCAACACACGAAAGTGCGTACGCCAGGGACGCGTTATCGGCTTTGACGGCACGCGGTCCAAGAGGGTAGGGGGCGGCGGTGGCGACGGCGGAAGGCCGAGAACGGAAAAGAGGCGACGTTTCGCGACGCACAGCGACAGTGCATCCCAACGACAGCGTGGCAACCTCCGCCACGGAACAAACAAACATCCCGAGAAACAATAGAGCACGCCGTATCACCGCCGGGCAGGTAAAACGGGGAAAGAGGCAAGCATGCAGAGCGAGCATGTGGGTGTGCACGAAATAATCTCTAGAATTACGGACTATAGCACACTTCTGCAAGGCGCCCACGAACATAAGGACGTTTTGCAAGGACAGGGCGGCGAAGAGCGGAAAAAAACGTCTGTTCAAACAGTGCTCAACGTTCGATAAGAGTCCAGAGTACAAGGTAACTATGCTGAAGAAGAGGCCAAATTAAACCAAGGCGTGTGACAAAAAGAATGGACTGAGAAACGAGCCCTCCCTCCAGAGAGAGGTTGCAGGGTAAGGCTGAACAAGCTAAGGAGCATGGTTTGGATAGCGCAACTTATTAGACTCCGGGTTAACCGGCACTTCAGACTAATTAATAATTGGAGCGGCGATGAACGCTATGCATTTTCAATCTGCGCATCTTTGGGGCAACACCGTACACCAATCACGACGCAGGTATAAGATTCACCAACCGTTAAACGTCCCTGCTGTAACCCTATAGTCACAGAAGCCCATAGAAAGTTCTACGTAAATGCCTATACGTATAAAACGAGAAGTGTATGAGATAAGAGAGGAAGAAAGAAAAATAGGACTGACAGAAGCCGGCGATAGAAGATGAACAGAATGTGCGAGAAAGAACAGAGTGACGGCCTCAGCAGCAGGAGAACCTCGAAGCTTCGATTCGATAAGGCTTCAGGCACTCCAACCGGCCGGCGCGCTGGCTGCCCGTCGAAGCGGTACTCCAGGAGATAGATCTCTCAAGACCCGAGTCCCAACTCCGAAACCTCAAAGAGAAAGAGAGAAAAGGAGAGCGAGACAAAAGAGAAGAAAGAAAAGAAGGAAAGACCAGGGAATCCTTTCCTATCTCCACCTTCCCTCCCTACCTTCTCCCAAACGACACATCCTCCATATCTCCAGAAGACCCTCCCCTTTCCCAGGATGAACCAATCAACGACGTGCAAAGTTTGCACGACGATATAAGCCTGATGAGCGCGCGGGGCCGGGGCCATACGCGGTTGACGGCGGCATACGCCAAACACGCGTTTTATTTCATTCAACGTTTCATCTTCATCCTCTCAAGCAATTCTACGCCACCAGCCAGCCAGCATCAACGGCGTGCTTCGAGCACAGCCAACCGCCAGACGACCGTCCCTCGAGGACCAACGGATGTAACTTGTTGTGACCATCATGAAGACAGCCGTACTACTAGCCTGCGCCGCCGTGGCCTTCGCAGGTAGGAACTGGATTTACCCGCGTTTACTACGTACAGTCGCTGAGTATACGTCCCCTGATCCCATCCTCGTCGCCAGTATTACGAATGACGTCACGAATTGGCTACTGATTCAAAAGTGCACATATTTTCTGGAAAATTAGGTTTAAAGCACGAATTCTCCTCGCTTCAGTTAAGGAGTGAAGCAGTTTAAAAGGCCCGTTACATTTGACGGAAGTAATAATGAATGAAAAATGGCTCTATTACCATAAGGGAATATTCGTTTGTTTCGTTACACAACGTTAATTATCTGTAGTGGACGGATCGTCTGTACTGATTCATTTCATGCTTCCAAGTCATTCTGGGTAAAATAGACGGCAACTCGCTTTTTTATACTAGATGAAAAACGATAGTCACACCAAATGTTATTATAAGATGGCTGCTGTTTAGACAAGATTTCATTCAGGTTGCATACTAGACCGAGACATTAGTTTGTATTTCGGCATCTTTCAATGCTAGCACATTTCTACAGGAGAAGTAGCAGCAAACAAAAAAAGTATTCATGCTTTTAGCTCTTCTTGCAATAAACAGAAATATGCACAATAGTATGGACAATCGGTTATTGTAAGTGCTAATTAGGATGCGTAAAGCGGTCAAGAATATTTGGACGAACTCTATTACAAATTTGACCTAAATTAGACGCTGAAAACCACCGACAGCCACGCGCGCTTTAAGAATTGCCAATGCAAACCATGCAATGATATTCCTTGCATTCGTATTTAAAACGGCTGCACAGTTCAGCTTTCTATAGAACTTTCGCGGGCCGGAATTGCTTGAGCACTATCAACCTTGAGAATTTAGATTACAAATTCGACTGTGATATACACATGTTTTCGCTTACGGTAGGCAGCGATAGTCGCCTATTGTTTCGCAGTGCTCGACTATATCAATAAGCATTCCGCACGTGCAAGAGTCGGTTGAAGTAGGCTTAGCTAAGTCTATAGTCAAAATTCCACAAAAAAGATGGCGACGTAATAATAACTATACTGGTGGTATAACAAGCCGGGCGGGGGCGGGGGTGGGGGGGGGAAACAACAAAACTAATGAACGACGCGCGTAATTCGAAAGCAGGAGTCGGCACTTTTAAGGCGTCGAAAAGTAAGGCGATGCTTGAGGTTTCAACGTTGCAGCAAAGTGCCCCTTATAGTTGAGAGGTCGATAGCACCCATTGAATGTTCTAGTGGTTATTTTGTGCTTTAAATGTTAATAACTTTAAGAACGCATTAAAGCGCAGTTCCTGATAGCTGTGGATAGGTTGAGTTTTTCTAGCTGACGTTGATAATCTTATTGGTTTCAGCTTTTGAGCTGCAAGTGCTAGCTTAGAAATGCGAGGCTTATAACGTATTAAAAGACAGGGAAAGTAAATGTTTCATTTTGTGCCGAAGAATGCTGGAAGACATCTGAAAATTTGATTAATGGAACGAGTAGTTAATTGTGTAAAATTGCCTTTGATTTTATTCGGCTCACCCTTGTCTTGTGCGCATTACTGAGAAGCATTACCGATAGCAGTTATGCGGTGCTGGAAGCTGGCAGAAATGTGTTGTCATGGAAAGTTTCAACTATCACTTACAAAAGCTGAAGAGACGAAGTTTCATTCTCCCGTGACTTTTTTATTATATGCAATTCATAGCTTGCGCGCCATTAAGAAAGTTTCTATATTAATCAGACAACTTTATGCTGAATTCATCACAAACACTTATCCAATAAATGATGGATACATGGGAAAGCGAAGCAAAATATTTCGCAATTGTCTCAAGACAGCAAGGCATGGCACAATACAGCGCCGTACACGATCGCCATAGCATTTTATTTACGATATCACGGACATTAATTAATTTTCTAATGAACGGACGACCCCGGTGATCATGTTGACGCTGAAGCTTAACCAAATCTGGTAACGAATCAGAAGCGCTTTAGCTAAACCTTTCATACAAAACACGCAGGGAGATTTTATACCGCGACGCGATCTAAAGTGACACCACAGAGACAACCTCCAACAATACCGTTAGTTTGTTATATAAAATACATTCTGGCCGTATCAGCTCAAAAGTGTGAAGAAAAAAAACAACATATAAAACGAAGCAAACACAAACGCCAGCCGAAACCAACGCTGTCTGGACGATATGATGAGATAATTTTCTTTTTTCGCTCGAGCTGCTGGCATTGCAAACACCCGCAGAAAGGCGGAACTAGGACGACGTGCACGCCCGCTCCAACATAACGTGGAACACGGCTAAAGCTACGGCCTTAGAGAGCCAGTCAAAAAATAGGAAAGGGTCACGTGACGGCGCAGCGACAGAGTGCCTTACTCCCAGGGAGAGCTGTCACGTGCTCTGTTCCGTCTCTCTGATTGGCTGGAGAGGACCATAACTTTCGCACTTTGCCAAGGCACTCTCTACCAGACTGCCATGTTTTTTACGGAAGTTTCGTCTTCTAAGCAGGCATCAAATAAGATATCTGTCTAAAAAAAAGAAAAGAGAGATAAAGGCCGAGCGATTGACTGAGTTTTCCGTGCATATGCGTGTGGAAGCTGAGGGAGAGGAGACAGGGACGTCAGAACAGGTTCCTGCGTGCTGCCTTCTCCTCCTCTCCCACAATTTCTAGCCGTATAGTCGATAGACCACTGAGCTGAAATAGCGGTGGGAGCTACGTGACGTTTGCACCAGCCAGTCACCGGTTTTGAATCCCGTATGATCATGCCTTACGCGCATCTTCACCCGTATACACCTTTTCTACGTGGGCGCCGCCATCTTTAATTCTGGAACTTTCGGTATGCGTGAAAACATCGCTTTCTTCTCGCCTCGACAGTAGAACGTGTTAACGTTTTTATTGCAACCGTCAGTCGTTCTTATTATGACCCTTCTATACTTTTTTACTTATTGAGGGCTGTAATCTCTTGCTTTTTTTTCGGAACGCATACCGAATATGGAGACAACATGGCTGGGTGCGAGGCTAAACGAAAAAGGTGTATACAACCCGGTCAAGCGAAAAAGGAATAAAGCAACAAAAAACTATAGCATGCTCACCGCTGAGCTTGATAGATGGGAACCCGCAGATTCCCCCTCTGTCAAACTCAGCGGTAAGCATGCAATAGTTTTTTCTTTTTCCAACGAATAGTTTTTATGAATATTTTACGTATCTGTACATCTAAGGCTAAAAGTGGCAAAAAGAAAGCTCATAATAGGCCGTATTATCAGCGTGTAACGACGGTATATTTTTATCTCGCCAAGCTGACGCACAACCCGGGAAGCGTCTTCGAAACAAATTCGAATAACAGAAACACGATCGCCAACTGTTGTTTCTCTTCCTTTTTTTTCTCCGCGCCTTCTCAGCACGTCGTCTAACATTTCGCACGTGACTCGATAAAACAAAAATACGAGAAGAAAAAAGAAAGCAGCTTGCTTCGCCAGAGAGTCCAATCTTGTAAGCAGATATGGACGATACGGTTGCTGACTGCGCAGTCCCCTGGCAGCGCTCGGAGGTCCTTGGAAGGACAAGTCGCCAAGTTCCGCCAATAAAACTCAATGGAAACGCGTCTGTGGGCATCGAAAGCATAAAAGTGTGGAAAGAACAATAGGATGTGAATGAGATTAAATGAAACAGCGGTCTATCACGAGTCCTTGTTGAGATACTGCGAAAGAATGGAGACGACGATCAGTGACACGGTCAAGACCTTTTTCAGCCGCAATGGAACAGTCCACTTCAACTGGGACTGAGTTGTAGATTATTAGAAAAAATGGAAAGATAGAAAGAAAGAGTGAAGGAGCGAAATAATATTTTTTTCGAGAGTTTACCAGTCTTCCAAATTAAGCGCTAGCTAACCCTGTAATCTCGTCCTCGGTTTTAAATTGCAGTTAGATGGATTCGCCTTTACTCCTCGAACCTCTTAGCTGGTTCCAAATATTTTACAAAGAGCTTATTTTAGAATGTTTTTAACTTTATACTGTTTTTATTTTTTTATTAGCAGCGATAATGTTTTAAGCCGCGCCTCCCTCAATTTCGTCTAAGATACAAAATCATACATTGGATAAAAAAATGACGGCTGAAATAAAGCTTTATTTGCCGCGCCATACCAAGTGCACCAAACCTTAATATCAGAAGTTGCATTCATGGATTTCAAAACGCCTAAAATATCAATAAAATAAAAACTCTCCTGACAAAAAAAAGCGAAAAAGCTGGGCCTGTCGTGATACGAATGGCAGCAGCTTCCCCGAACGCTTAGAAAAATCACAGCACTTATCATCTACGCCGAGACTTCATTATCAAGTATCGAGCCTCTCTTATCCGTATTGGCCGTTATCTGTTTTCCCTGGAAACGCAGGCACTCGAAGAAGGTCTCTGCCTCGTGGAAACGTCAACGCGGGCGCGATAATAAACCCTTGTCAAAATTTCCGCCAAGCAACACTGGTGGTCACCATGTAGAAAAAAGAAGAATGGAAGAATGAGCAGAAAGCGTTCTAGGTGAGCGACAGAACGGGTTTTGAAGAAAAAGAAGGTTACGAGGCAACTTATTCATCAACACTTGACCTATTGACGTGGCGCGGATCAGTAAGTCTTTCGTGCACTGAAGTGGAAAGTGAAGTGCACTGAAGTGGTTTACTGCACTGGACGGGTGCAGTGTGCCCCAGACGAATAGGCCATTATTCATCATCACTTAACCTATAGACGTGGTGCGGATCAGTAAAAAACAAAACAAAAAACGTTATGGGTAACATTTTTAGACATTAAAGGGGCGTAAGACAATGTAGGTCAGGAAAAACTTTGGGTACAGCTGAGAAAGTATGATTTAAGTGCACATTTGGTTAGTCTTTTACAACAGGTATTCATAAATAACAAGTTTGTTATAACGTGAGAGGCAGAAATAACAAAACCGTCAGGGAAAAAAAAAAGGACTTGGGCAGGGTTGTTCGCTATCGCCCCTGCTTTTTATGATATACCGGAATAGAATGGGAAAAAAATCAGAAGAGTGCAATTTAGGTTTGGATGTGTCACATATGACCAATTAGAAAGACGATACCAATTTCTTTCATGCTGACAAGATTTTCACTGACATAATTGCTGACAGCCACCCACAACCCCAAATTTCGGTTCAATGAAAATTAGGCTTAGGTGTATACGTCGGCTCGTAGAGAAATTTTCTTTTCCTTTAGTACCTTTGGATCCAAGTATAACGTCATGTGCTCGAACTTTCGCATTTTATCATCACTGCGCTGGCGTCCCACTCTACAGTTTCAGCTTTCTGTGAAGTGTAGCTTATTCGATCTGCGGGCTAAGAGCTGTTGGCTACCCTTTTTCGATCAAACCCTGTAGTGTAGTTGATACGAACACGTGATTGCATCTTCCTACCATTCAATTCAATCATAGCATTCGTTTGGATAGACCTCATTAACGCTAATGACATGTACTTTACGCTTGCTCGCGGGTCGTATTTTCAACAGGAATGAACACATACATGATTGGTGTTCACGTTGCGCAGTCACAGCGCAAATAACGATATGTCACGTGCTTCTTTCTTTTAACAAGAATGCAATAATCCGGAAGCTCACACTGCACGTGCACTTACGAGTGGATAGAACCTACAGTCTAGCGCAAGCTCTCACAAGCTGGCCCGCGTGGGCTTGCATAGTTTGACAGTGGCATAGCGACGAAAGTATACTTACTCTCCCACTTCAGGCTAAATTGTATAATTGTAATGTAATTATAAGATAATCATAACACAAATATAATGTAATTAATAATATTTTAACTCCCAATATCAGTCAATTATCAGCATAAGTAAAATGTTCATATAATTTTGATGTCGATAACGCGGAGTTCTGGGAAGACTTCATTTCGCCAATAACGTCTTGTATTTCGAAGATCTGGCTATTTCGCGTTAACCCTTTACCGCATGACTTTTTTGCGTCGACAAGAAAATTATATTTTATGCAGTTGGTGAATATGAAAACATAACTTAAAATATTTTTCAATAATTAATTATAAACATGTGAGATTTGTTTATAAAATTAGGTTTGTGCCATATATGGCACAGTATGCAGTACATGTAATTTTATTGAAAGCACAAGACATTTTAATAAACTTATTTTGACCATACCATGTGTGGCAATATTTTAAATAATATTTATTGTTTACAAAAAAAATTATTCAGATATGTGTCAACAACATACATACAAATTTAGGACGTGTGAAACCTAAAAACAACTGCTCCTCTCTTTGTTCAAGCAGAGAGGAACATTGCATGTGGTGTTGTCGTTGACGTGGAGGAACCGCTTGAGCTCTTCCCAACGGCTGCATGATAGAATATCCGAAATAGCATGTTGCTCGATGTGACTGCTCCAATAAAGTCTCGTCGCTGGGAGCTTCGCAATGGACATGAAGATAATTACCCCAAAGAACTGTTCAAATTCTGCTACAGTTACACACACTGCCTTGTTTGGCTTACACTGTACTGGAGTACAGGTCTGCTGATCGATTAAGTGCAATGTCAGGTGTAATAAAATATCTGAAGTATTGAAGAGGAGTGTCGAGTTCAGTAACTTCTCATGGAAGTGCGGTATCACCGCAAAATTTCACGGCGTTAGGATCATAGAATAATTTTTTTCTATTCAGGTTAGGGAGTTAGTTTTCTGCTTTTTTATTCTTGGGGCTGGCAGGAGCTAAAGATTATCGACCGAATATGTGTCAGATGATGAAAGGTCATGCAGGGGTACAGCTTGTTTTCCAGGTGGCACGTAAAGGTTGTCGCCATTGTCAAACAGCTCACTGTCCTCGCTTTCACTTTCATTTCCAGGTGGTCCCTTACAATAGAATTTCCGAGATTCCATAGGTCTAAGAAGTGTAAAACATGTACATACCTCAATTACAACATTCAACGTCACTATAGCAGACCGCATGTTGTGCCACATCTGGCACAAACCTAAAATAGTGTGTTGCCAACAAAATGTGAGGTCAGTGTTAACATAATATGTCTCTAGGGTACCCTAAACAGATTAGAAACAACTTCTGAATTACTGAAGTAAGTCACATTACCAGAACTTACCGTATCTACGATGAACTTTCATAGAACATACCCACGTGCACGGCAAGTTTAAAAACCGGAACGATGCGGCTGTCAGTTGAAAACGCCACCGGTAGATGGCACTACTAGTTTGGCGCGCAAAGCGGAGGTATGTGCCGTATCTGGATCCGCATGCAGTTTGAGCACAAACAATAGCTGCAGTATCTTAAATATTCTTAACCGGTTTGTTCCATATATGATCCATGATGCGGTAAAGGGTTAATTTAGAAAAAAAGTTCGATATTTTTAAGGTATGTTTTTCTATTATTGATTATCAGTATTAAAATAATCATAAAATTTTTTTTTTAAAAAGTCGCCCCTTTTTGTTTGTTTCTATTTCTACTTATCCACCAACGTAAGGTTTCGATTACCCATATTATCATTGTTTTTATTTGCGCAAATACGGAACGCCAGAAACTGCGCTCAAAGACCGTTACGATTGAAATATTCGCTCGACAGCCTGCCCAGACGTTCGCAAAGCGTACCGATTTTGTTCCCGAGAGAAACAGCCGCCAGCAAGCGAACGCGGGCCTGTATCTCGGCACAGAAGGTCGAAGGGGACAGATCTCGGTGCCGACTCCAGTAAATATTGCTTATCGGATCGAAGGCTCGACAATGCAACAATACTGCTTCTGCGGACACAAGCGACGACGACGACGACGACCGGAGCACTTCAAGTGCCCTGATACGGCGATCTTTCTTTGCTTGCGCTGGAACAACGAACAAAGGCTGACTGACTGGCTGGGTGCTGCTGGCAGTGCGGTAATGCTTCGAGTGTGTGCTGAAAGAAGGAAAAAAAAACGACTCGCGATTAGACGTGCACTGAGAGCGCTTCTTGTGCTCCAGATTTTCCTCAAGTCGCTTTTTTGAGTGGCAAAGAAGACATTATAGAAGAGAAAATTAGGTCGAGTTGAAAACCTTGATGGAATTCTGCGAAAATCGAAATGGCTGAGATATTTTCAAAAACGCACGAACCTGTAGACTGTGACAGGTTATGAATGATGGGGAAGCAGATCGAGCGCTGGGAAGGAGGCAATATCCTCTCCTGCGTTCGCTCTGTTGAGGTAGAGAGGGTGGGAGGAGTTTCGCCTGAACTCCCAACCTGTCACTGAAGATATATGACGAAACAATGCACGGAAGTAGTGGGGAGCGGGTAGAAAGAACTGGTAGAAAGATCTCGTAGAAAGAACTGGTACGAAAGATCTCGTGGAAAGACACTGGTTGAAAGAATGGGTAAAGATCTCGTAGAAAGAACTGGACAAAAGATCTGGTGGAAAACACTGGTAGAAATGAACTGGGTAAAAAGATGTCGTAGAAAGAACTGGACAAAAGGTCTGGTGGAAAACACTGGTAGAAAGAACTGGTAAAAAGATCTCGTAGAAAGAACTGGACAAAATGATCTGGTGGAAGAACACTGGTAGAAAGAATGGGTAAAAAGATCTCGTAGGAAAGAACTGGACAAAAGAGTCTGGTGGAAAGACACTGGTAGAAAGAATGGGTAAAAAAATCTCGTAGAAAGAACTGGACAAAAGATATGGTGGAAAACAATGGTAGAAAGAACTTGTAGAAAGATCTCGTAGAAAGAACTGGACAGAAGATCTGGTGGAAAACACTGGTAGAAAGAACAGGTAAAAAGATCTGCATGGAAGAAAAAACTGGTACGAACAAACTGAGAGAAAACTGGTACAAATAATTGATAAAAAGAACTGATAAAAGAAACATGGTAGAAAAGAAGTGGTAGAAGGAATTGGTACAAAGAATTGCTAGAAAGAACAGGCTTTTTTAATGCATATTAACGACCTCCTTCTTAATGTTTCCTCGTCTATTTGTTTATTTGCTGCCGACTGTGTGATTTACCGTGAGATACTTAATGATCATGATAACAGCATGCTTCAGTCTGACATTAATGTTATCTACCAGTGCTGTGACGTAGGGTCTATGACTTTAATACTAACAAATGTAAGTCCATGCGTGTATCTCGCCAGTGATATGAAACTGATTACGTTCTTAATCAGGTCCAGCTGTACACGATATCTTCTAACAAATATTTAAGCGTACATATAACTTCTAACCTCTCATGGAAAACACATGTTCAGCATATCACCTCTAACACTAACCGTATGATAGGATACCTCAGGCGTAACTTTTCATTAGCCACCTGTTTTTCTCAAGCTAATTTTTCTTATAAAACTCTAGTTCGACCGAAGTCACAATATGTAGCCTCTATCTGGGATCCCTGAAAAGCCACTCTTATCACCGCGTTGGAGGCCATGGAAAATATATCTTGTTTTTAGTATTTCTAATTATCATTATACATCTAACGTCACTTCTATGAAATCAACTTTGTCATCTCCTGCCCCTCTTCCTGCGACGTCAGCTTTCACGCCTCTCTTTATTTCACAAAATTAATTTTTATAGCTCTGTGATTCAGGACAAATTAATCACCCGTCAATTTTATATTTCTGTTCGTCATGCTCATCAGCAAAAAGTTGAGGTACCTATCGCTATCACATCTACATTCCATTCTTCTTTCCTTCTTCGCACATCTCTCGACTGGAACAGTGTCTGTGACGAATTGCACAGACACTGTTCCAGACACTGCTTATCACAGAGCAGTGTCTGTGACGAATTGCATTCATCACAGACACTGCACTTTTTAATGCGAAAGCATTAACTGTCCGATAAAGCGAAGCCGGCGTCGTCTGCAGCAGCGAAAAACGGCACCTAAATGTCCATCGGCTGAGCGAAACGGCATTTAAAGTCCCATTGGCTGCGACGCGTCATATCAGATGCCTCGTCATGGAAGCCCGTGGGTCGCTCAAGGTCAAAGAGGACGCGCCTCAGAAATAAAACACAAAGAAAAGCATAGCAACGCAGATGCATCGTCACGGAAGCCGTGGAGCCGGCGGGCGCGCCGCGCCTGCGCAGTAGGGGAGCGTGATGTCACCGCCGGAGCGCCGTCTGAAAATGGAAGACGTGGCGCGCTGCTTGTAGAAATGTGCGGAGGTGTAGGAATGCGACAGCATTCCTACACATAAGCAGTCTTAAGTGTCTTTTTCAATTTTTAGAGCGCAGCTCCTAGGCGCACGTTTCCGGCTTGAGCGGCGTCGTCGCCGTCGGCGTCGGCGTAACCGTAAGGTCACGTGACACCCTGCCCCGAGGTCACGTGACCCCCAGGTCACGTGGCTCCCGAGGTCACGTGACCCCCAGGTCACGTGACCCTCGAGGTCACGTGACCCCCAGGTCACGTGACCCCCTGATCACTTGATCCCCCCCCGTGCCTTCCCTCCTCCTCAAGAGCTGCGCTCTAATTCGGCGTTACAGGGAGTTGTAAACGGCTTTCATTTTTTTAGGTCTGCTCTAGCCAATCATTTTTCTGTTGAGCGCGAATGACTGTACATTGTTTTGATCCCAACTTTGCCCTCCCTCTGTAATGTCTTCGGGCCCTAAGGGTAAAGCAAATAAATAAATAAATAAAGTCGTATAAAAATTGGTAGTAGCAACTGATGGAAAGAACTGGTACAAAGAAGTGGTAGAAATAACTGGTAGAAAGAAGAGTACAAAGGACTGTTACACAGAGCTGGTGGAAGGAATTGCTAGAATGAACTGATAGAAGAGAAGTGGTAGAAGAAACTGGTGGAAAGAATTGGTAGAAAAAACTCGTAGAATGAACAGGTAGAAGGAAGTGGTAGAAAAACTGGTACTAAGAACTGGTACATAGAACTGGTAGAAGGAACTGGTACAAAGAGGAGGTAGAAAGAACTGGTGGAAGAAACGGGTAGAAAACTGATAGAAAAAACTGGTAGAAGAAATAGGTAGAAGTGGTAGAAATAACTGGTTGAAAAAACTGGCTGAAGGTGTTTTGTAGAAAGAACTGGTAGAATGAACTAGTGGAAGGAATTCATAGAAAGAACTGGTAAAAATGGTAGAAAGTACTGGTAGACAACACTGGTGAAAGAAATTGGTAGAAATATCTTATAGAAGAAACTTGTAGAAAGAAGTGGCAGAACAAGCTGGTGGAAGGAATTTGTAGAGAAAACTGCTAGAAGAAACTGATAGAAATAACTGGTGGTAGGTATTGGTAGAGATAACTGACAGGAGGAACTGGTGAAAGGAACTGCTAAAAAGAACTGGTAGCAAGGACTAGTACAAAAAAGCTAGTAAAAGGAACTGATGGGAAGAACTAGCAGAAAGAACTGGTAGAAATAACTGGCTGAAGGATCTGGGACAAAACTTTAGAGAGTGCCATCGAAAAAGCAGTCTGAAATTCTCGTGAGAAAGAGGTATTAAATGTAATGTGCCGTTTATTTTTGCCACATGAAACTTAGCAAGACAAACACACCAATTACTAGGGTCTGGACGAATGGTAGTTTTTGGAAAAGTAATTTTCACCTAAAAATGAGACCTGCGATGCGATTTTCGCAGAATCAGCTCACGGCATGCTGTGTCAGAGCAAAAACAAAAACTTTAGGTGACACCGATTTATTTTCTTAATTATCTTTAGGGGCCTTATCAATTGCCAGATTTTCTTTGTAGATTTCAGTGATTGGCTTAGCAGGTTTTCTGCAGAATAATAGACGCAATGTACATTGTTTTGAAGTACTACATACGACTATAATGAACTCAGGAGCCAGTTGTCATTTGTCTTTTAGGACAAACAACAAAGACTGGTCGAACGATTGACCTGTTTCGTCTTGTTTTGATTCTAAATACTTTATGCCAGCCGTAATGAGTATAAATATGAAACACGCTTTCAATGATTTCACAACTAACATTAGGAAATTTCCTTGTTTCTTTTTGCAGGCCCGGTGGACCGAAGTGGCACCTGTTCTAGGCATTGTACTGGTAAGTGTTATGATTACTTCAATGAAATCACTTTGAAAGTCAATTCGAATAATGTTTAGCAAGCAGACGAGTGGGCATATAGGAACTTATCACATTAAATAACTCATTGTATATGCTCATTTGGCTCTTCGTTATCTATACGGTCAGCGTGAGAATAAACAAACAATTTTTACCTCACCGATTCCGTAGACTAACGTCCTGTCTTTAGGGCCTTACACTTTCACCGTTTCTTTTTAATGCTATAATCTAGAGTTAAGATATTTACACGATTTAAGCAATATCCCCTTATTGAACTGTCGCTTGCCCCGTACAGGCTGTCACTTGGCAATGTCTAAATTTATTTTAAACATTTCAATCACTGGACTATAAAGCAAAGTTCGTGTTTCATGCGATCAAGGAGAATATTTTTCTACAAAATTGAGTGATGCATGTTTAAGCGTACGCATACAACTCAGCAGAGGTGTATTTTTATCACAAACGTTCGTACTTTAAATGTAAACCAACTGTCAAAACAAAAGCAAAGAATGCAAAGATTACTGAGTCAGTGGACCTGCATACTACTAAGAACTTTGTATAAAATACTCGAACCTTAGTCAATTTTATATAGGCAAAAAAAAGAAAGAGAGACGTTTACAGTTCTCGTTAATGCGAAATTAGAGCGCAGCTCTTGAGGAGGAGGAGGGGAGGGTACGGAGGGGAGGGTGTGCCCCTCCTCCCCCTCCGTACCCTCCTTTCCAGCAGGTCCTCTCCTCCTCCCCTCCAATTCAGCGGAAAAATTTCGCTAAAGTTCCCGCTAAATTTAGCGGGAAATGTAGCGAAACTTTTCCCGCTAAATTTAGCGGGAGAATCCACCTCTAGATTTAGCGGGTTAAGTTTTCCTCTAAATATAGCGGGAAAATTGACGTAACGTGACCTCAACAGCAATTCAGTTTCCCCGCTAAATTTAGGGGGAAATTGTAACGTCCCATAATGCAACGCGCGCGGTTACGCCGATGGCGACGCCGCTCAACCCGGAAACAGGCGCCTAATATCTTCGCTCTAATATAATAAATATAAAATCATAGGTGGTGTTCAATAACTCTAGGCTTCACTGTCCGTGTCGGCAAGCTTTACAGTCGACCAGAACCAACATTCACTACAACACCTGTTCTCTTTCACGCAGAGAGTCGAAAATTTGACTACAAACCCGGCACCACGTATGTCTACAGCTACACGACCTCGACGGAAACGTCGATGCAGGGAACGACGTCCGACAAGGCGGCCGTCTACCTCTCCTGCCAGGTCGAACTCGAGTCTCTCGGAGGATGCGACTACACCATCCAGGTGAGTGATCAAGCTTAATGGGGCGGTGCAACAATATTCAGTTGGAATTTATTTTTTTCACTTTACAGGAGCTTACTGGCATTAGTGGGACGCAAATACACACGCATACAACGCCACTGACCAAGAAACTACATTGTTGCGGTGTAATTTTAAGAACAAAAGCGATCGTCTCTTTTCAATTTCCCCTTCGCAAAACTTGATGCTTGGAGGTCGCTGTGCTGGGCATAGTCCCTCAGTGACGATATTTGAATGCGGCTCGTAGATTGGACCCGAGCATTGCGTGAAAACTTGATTTAGCCATGTGATAATCAATAGCAATCAATAGCTCTACAAGCATTCGGTTAGTGTATCGTGTCCAATCGTCGCAATGACGAGAATAGCCGAACCTTAACAATGTCTGTAACTCAGCGCGTGTCCTGGTGCTTTGTCAACCCGAGCGCGTGTTTAGGATGAACAGTGGTGGCATATATTAGGCTCCAGATCACATAGCCGCTGTTCTGGCGCGTGGATCGATAATAAGGTGCCCGATATGTGCCACACCCGCCGGTTTCACGGCTGTCGGTTACCACAGGGGCACTAGACCCGCCAACCGCAAAGTTGGGACCGAAGTTTCACGGAGCGCGTCAATTGGTATCTTGCGACAATGACAACGCAGCGTTGTCGCAAAAGTTGATTGAGCGGGCTCTACGAACTTCGGCCTTGACTTTGTGTTTGAGGAGCGAGTCAGTTGAGTACACCCCAACTCCCAAAAGCAACGCTACACCATTATTTGTTACTTTTTTTTTACATCCTTTATGAAAAAGACTGGGTTGACTCGCGACGCAAAGCATCAAAAATGTTGGTATTGGTTCCAATGGCACCGGGCGGTGTTATGGGAATCTATTTTTGAACATAGCCAGAAAACCTATACTGTCACTTCTGCTTCGATGCGATATCTAAATTTGTTTCGAGACTCGTTGTAAATCGATAAGAAAAAACATTATAAGACCAAGCTTGTTTGAATCCGCTTTCTCTTATCTACGTCAGCGCCTGAATGCGCGAGTTCATAGTAACGACTTTATGTCCCTCATTTTGCAGATTCGGGGCACGAGCTTGGAAGAGCAAGACCCTTCGAATCCTGGTAGGCGAAGGCCTTCCCAAGCCATGCCGAACTCAAGCAGGCTCTTGAGCTGAACCCGCTCAAGTTCTCATATGAGGACGGTCGCGTCGAGAACATCTGTCCCTCTGAAGGAGATAGCCCACGTGTGCTCAACATCAAGAAGGGTATCCTCTCGGTGATCCAGAACTCCATGCAGAGGCTCGAGGGCAACGAGGACATCGTCGAGGTGAGCTCTTTGAGAAAATCTCGACTGTTTCTGACACATTGTCATCGGTGTCTTTCAGATGATGACTAGACTGGTACTTTTGTTCTTTAGTACACTCTTTCTATTCCCTTCTTCCTAGAACACCTATTTACAGTGTAACAAAATCTATCGTAAAAGTGTCTGGACACCCTAATCTCAAAGCGGATTGGATGCCCATCAAGGATGCACGTTCCTGTTGTAAATCTAGACAAAGTGCAGCTTCTCGGCACTGTGAGCGCTAATTGAACCTAAACAAAGCTTTCAGTCATATTTCCCCAGTGTACAGCTTTTGGCCTGCTCAAGATACCCTCGTCTGTCTCTACGTAACCTAAATCGACCTCACCTCCACGGAGACGCTCCTCACAAACTAGAATTGCCTAAAATCTCTTTGTCAAAGTACTATCATGCTGATATTGCTGTGTTCAAAACGAAGAGTAGAACATAGTTGCTCAAAACACAAACATATTCTCTTTATGTCTTCAGGTCGACATCTCTGGAAAGTGTCCGACTGTGTACGAGACCCTTCCCAAAGGCTGGACGTCCCTGACCATCCGCAAGACTAAGGATCTTTCCCAGTGTAAGGACCGCGAGAGCAGCATCACCGCCCTGCAGGCCACGGCGGAAGAAGGCGTAAGTGACCAGCGAAATCAAAGACAATAATATTTGTGCTTCTGTTTCGCCAGAAATCTGAGCAGTCTCAAAATGGACGACATAAGCACAAACTTGTAAACTAAAAGCGCATGGTCACGGCCATTTACTGCGCTTTAGTGGTGTAACCGGAAATAGCACCTGCACAAAAAAAGAGAAGAAATTGTCGTTGTGGCGGCGCTTTTGATTGGCATCAACGGCTCGTAGCTTCTACTGCACTTCGCTCGATCGTAAGCAGGAGTAAAGGATGAACTAATAAAGCAAAACAGCTGCCAGCTTTATCTAGCCAGCTAAGTTATATAACCACCCGTCAAGGCCTGCAATCACTGGTGCTGGGGCTAATGCCGTCGAGCTTGTAACTGATACAGTGAGTGCCAACAAAAAATGGAATATTAGGCTAAACTCGGAAGACATCTGCAGCTCGGTTTTACAACAGAACACTTGGTGAGCCAATCACTGAGATCAAATTAAGATGCTCAGTGAATGACGTGACGGGAGGTATCTTTATACCGAAAATAAACTGATTTCTTGGACACTGAGGATCACATTTCACATGCTCACCTCAAGTGCAATGCCACATCGTAGGATTTATTTTTAGGTTGAAGCATCTGTTCGATCAAGTCATTCGTCGAACCGTCATTGCAGATCGCAGTGATTGACTCTCTAAATACTCTGTTGAAAAGTAGACGCATAGAAATGTTTTGCTAGACGCGATGATGGATGTTATTAAAGGTTTATCTACTGATGACGAATACAGCAGTGATAACTACATAGCTGTTTAATGTCTCGTACATTAAACTTCCGGTGCTGAGTCTCTGTCTTTGATTCTAAATGCTTTACATTAATTCAATTGAAATTGTCATTTTCTGTCAGTAAAAACACGTTTTGTAACTTTTTGGAGTTTAGCTAAACAAAACTGTGCAGAACTGCAAGAATACACTGAGCTAGTCAGAGCATTCTCCGTTCTGAGATAAACATATCACGCTTTGTTCACAGTTTTATTGATTAACCATCGTCGAAGATAGCAGTGATTGGCTTCCCATGCTCACTGCAGAAAAATCATGGTAATATCTTAAGTGTATAATTATATTTACGATGTATAAAAATCTCAATACCAGAGACCCTCTGCCAAGAACTTTATACCTTCATGCTGATAAGAGCAAAACTGTTTCGTCTAGAGTAATGCGAAATCCTATCTTGATTGCTGCTCATCTTTGGCCGTATCACAGAACCTACGGTCCATGCCCGTGGTGAAGGGTGAACAGGAGTGCAAGCAGACCTACAAGAACAGCATCCTGGAGTCGGTCGAATGTAAGGAGAAGCACGTGGTGCGTCCGTTTTCGAGGCAAGAGAACGGAGCCGTCACCAACGTCTTCCAGAGCATGACGCTTCGCACCCAGAGACGCAGCGTTCCTTCCCGTACCAGTGAGTTGCCTTCATTTTCTATGCATGCAGCAAAGGTACCATGCATAGACTACATCCCGTGTTGCCTGCATGTGCTGGGCAGCAATTCTACTATGGGAGTAGTCGTCACTGCGTTTGCCTCTCATATACTGAGTAGGACTGCCTTCTGGCGAATACTCATTAGTGTGTAGGCAACGTGTAAATTGGACTTCCGTTGCATGGTTTGATTTACAGTCTGTGCAGAGCAATTCCAGACGCTTTCAATATATTTAAACTGTAAATATTCCAAGACTACATAAATCTTTTGTCGGCTCGTTCGACTCCAAAAATCAGCGAGTGAGCGGTTATGCGTCACGTGCCTTATTGCAACAGAATTCGATAGTTTGATACTAAGGGTAAGCTATGTTGGATTCCGACCCATGGCTACCAGAATGTACATGCTTCTGAAGGTTTCCAGCTGAATGCAGAGAGAAAACGAAAGAGGGGAGAAAAAGAGACACGCAGTGCTGTGTTTTTTGCCCACCTTTGTTTTTCTTTATACGTTCAGCTGGAGACCTTCAGAAGCATGTCAAACCAACCAGCTCAGCTCCAGGCAATCACAGGAGATACATTTGAGTTCCGGCAAGAACTCGCTTAAACATGCGCGCATGAGGTGGTTCCTTTCTATTCCGCTAAATGGGTAACCACCGCGACACGCGGAAAAAGCCTAAGAAGGGTGACGTATTAGTCGAGAAATAAACTAAATCTGGCGCGTATCCAAGCAGAAGTATTTTACGGACTCCACTCTTCGTCCTGTCAAGTCTCTGCTGTTCTGTTCTTTCAGTCTATACCCCGGCTCCAGAGACTGACATGCTCTTCGACCACGACTACGATGTCGAGGAAGCTGCAAGGACCCTTGCCCGCGCCGAAGATGTTCTCCGCCAGCTCGTCGATTCTTCCGGCGAGGTCATCCAGTCTTCCGCACCGGGCATGTTCACCGAGCTCGTCTTCAGCCTCCGCAAGCTGAACAACAAGGACCTGCAGACTGTCTTCCACACGGCCCGCAACCTGTCTCCTAAGGCCAAGTACGATTGCCGCACGTTCCTTTTAAGTTGGGTCTGCTGTATGTGCTAGACTCCCCTAGACCTGAAACAATACCACCTAAGAGACAAGGCCTGAGCCTCACCTCACTATGACGTCATCACAAGTGGATCCACGCAGCGCCGCCTGGCTTGTGTCAGCGTCGCCGCCTGCGCGTCTTGCAGCGTCTCAGAACGAGCGCGACGTTGGCAGGCGGCGACGCCAAGACGAACGCGCCTGCCGCTTAGCGGCGTCTCTCGTTGAGCTTTAGCGAGTTTGCCACTTGGGACGGGTCGGTAGGGGATCCACTAACGATGACGTCACGCGTAGGCCTTGTTTTTTAGGCGGGATTGCCTGAACGCAGAGTAACTTACACAGAAATACGTTGGCATACGGTGCTTATAGCAGCACTTTAATGATTGATCAAGAGGTTCGTCCTGACCTTTCTTTTACAGCCTCTCTGCTTAGTAAGATTGTGGGTTAACTTTCCTGCAGAACACAAAGACAGCCAATTACGGTAAGAAATAAAACGAACCTCAGCGAATGTAAAATGTTAAAAATATAATTAATAGAAATAAAAAAACGTGACGTGCGCTAGGACAATAGGCATGGTCTTTCTCTTTGCAAATGGTCCCTGTGTGAATTATTCTTTTCTTTTTTTTTTGTGGGGGGGGGGTCTAATTATATTCTGAGCTTAGTCATTCGCTAAGGTCCTTTACGTTGTTTCTGCCGTATGACTACGACTAGTCTCGGTATTGTTGCTGCAAGTGACCTCTACAGTGAACTCTTTCAGAGTGTATACTATCAGCATCGTCTTCGGACTTGCATGCTAGACACTGGACAATAATTTGAGGCTATCCATCTGTATAAATCACGGGATACTAAGTTATGCTTGGAACTTTGAGGACCTAGTCCAGGCACGCTCCGGGGCTGAGAGCAAGTCACAGGTGTATATTATTTTAAGTCCTCTGTGTATTTTGGAGCCTCACCTTAATGGTTATCCTCGTCGTTGATTTTTATTACTGGACGATAAAATTGATCGGATCTACACTTTCACGTACCTGATATTACACTTTCTTTTTAAATTCTGCTATGAGTACTAATAAGGACTCGTTTAGTTTTGATTCTGAAGAATAGCCTCACAATCTCGGCAACCAGTCGCCAACTGGCTCTCGGAGAAAAGTCCATCTCCATCTCTCATGCCATGCTTCTGCACTCGTCTCGGAACAGAGGATTTCTTGGCGATGAAAACTCAAGTTTCAAATGAGTTTTCATTGAGCGTCAACAGCATAGTAAATGTTTGTCTGGTATAGTTCATGCTAAGGTGTAAAGTAACGCCAGTTAACGATCTTTCTGTCGTTCCAACTGGTTTTTCTACAGGAAGTTCTTCATGGACGCCTTGCCGTCTGTGGCCACCGCCGCGTCCGTTCGCATGATGACCGAGTCCATGGTCAACGGAGAGGTCATCGGTATCGATGCCGATGCTTGGCTCACTTCCTCGCCTTCGTTTCTCAGCCTACTCTGGAGATGGTCAAGGAGGCCCTGGTACGTTCACGTGGCATCGTTCACGCAAAGTGTAACTGTCTTGCGGAAGCCTTCGGGCGAAGGTAGTGTCACCTCCACTTCGTCTCGTGCGCTTGTTCGGAAGTGCGCGTAAGCGTCATTGTTCTTAACTGTTGCTAAAAAAATATGAATAGTTGCCGTAGGGCATAAACGCAAGTCGGCTTTCAGTCGCGTTTACCCGTCACTTTACGGAATTCTTTAGTGAAATGGATGTAATACTCGATTGGAGTCACTGAAGGCTTCACTACTTCAGGGCGTGGCTTGTTGTGTTCCTGCTTCGTGATTGGTTATTCAACGTTCTTATCGTCTAATGACAAAATCTGATTGGCTGTTGAGCGGTAATCAGATGCACGGGACCTACCACGCCCTGCGTCTCTTAATATGTCATTGACTATATCTGCGTTCACTAAAATTTGCCGCGCATTAAAATGTCTGCTACGCTGCTGTGTATCGAAAACATATCGTGTTTTCGTACGCCAACACGGTGTTTTCAGCCGCGGTAGTGAAAGAACGAGACAAATTACACCGGTGTTCGAACACCTGACATTTTCCGTCTTATTTGATGCCAATGAGACCCGGCGTGATTTAAATAACGGTTCCTGTTCGAATGTATTTTGGCAGCCCCTGATCAAGCTGGATAGGTCTCAGGCCTACCTGGGAGTCTCGACCCTGGCTTACTCTTACTGCCGCGCCAACCCGGACTGCAACTCTGCCCATCCCATCAAGGAGCTCGCTCGTTCGCTGTACCTGACTCTAGGCGAGAACTGCTACGCTCGGGATGCCCGCACCGTGAGTATATCATTCCACGTTCTCTAATGAACTTTTGGCCGGGGCGACTGTCCTGCATTCCCAACCGACTTGGGTTCTTCTTGTATCCTGAGCGGATGTGCAATACTCAATTATCAACGAACACTTTGGAATACATTTTTGGTTTGCTACAGTTAAGTATTCGAACAAATATTATAAGTTTAACTCGTTAATTGTTTATTTTGCTTATTTACCAAGAGCCCGTTGTCAATTTCGCTAACGATGACATATATGTACACGCAATTATAACGTACAACACATGAAAGAAAAAAGAATGCTAAAAAACTGCGACGTAGAAAAACAAATGAATGCTAGGAAACTACATTTATACACGAAATTACACATTGGACGAAAGTCAGAACACGCCTTATTTCAACGAAATATTTCATGTTCTGTGCTCCGTTTTATGTGTTTATTATTTCGTGTGTAAATGAACCTTACCAACATGCTCGGTTTTTAATAATTAGAAAACTATGTTTTTCCAATAAGCTGAACTCTAAACCAGTGACATAGTGCAATGAAAGTCTAGATATAACGTCACTTACACGTTGAGAACTAGCCTTAGTACAGTCGAACCACTATGTATGCAAGCAAGAAGTCAGTGTTTTATTGAGCTAACTTTAAACTTCAGGTTTTGATCTGATTTGCAAATCTGTAAATTGGACAGTAACGTAGCCCTTTGAGACACGAGCGACATTTGTGCTCAATGGGCTTTTCCAATGTTTAAAGAAGCACAAATTTGAGGCACAGCTGTTTCTGAGGTATCACTTTAAGCATACTCAGGGGAATCCTATTCCAGCTCATTTCTGCACTTTATAGTACGAACACTGAACACCAGGCGGTGTCAAGAACTACCGATCACAACGATTAGCGAGAAACGCTGCGATTCCTTCTTTGAACCGAATCGGACAGTTTACATGCGAATTTCTGTTCCAGACTCTGATGGTGCTGAAGGCCCTGGGAAACCTGGGCGAGTCCGAAGGATCAGAGGAAACTCTGCACAGATGCTTCCAGAACCCACAGCTGGACATCGAGATCCGTCTGGCGGCCATCGAAGCCTTCCGCCGCTTCAGTTGCGACATTCCAGTAAGCGATCAACGCACATATCTCCGATTTATCTTTCATGTTCTGATGAGTACAACTTCATCTATAAGCTTAAATATCGGTTTTTCTTCGTTAAGTTTATGTTTTACAGTAAACAGACGTCTATTGAGAGCATGGACTAATGGGTCGGCTATTGGCGTGAATAAACTTCTAATTCTGGGAATAATCGCGAAGTTAAGGCCCGTTCACACATATGCAACCGAGTAAGACCGAGAGAGACCAGACCGGTTTTAAGCTTCTTGCGACGTCTTAGGACAGGATGCGCTGTAGGGAAGCTGGTCCTAAGACGTCGCAAGAGGCTTAAAACCGGTCTGGTCTTTCTCGGTCTTACTCGGTTGCATATGTGTGAACGGCACTTTAACTGTATCATTCTCATACGGTCACAACTAGTGAAGCATAAGTGCCATCAACGAACCTGGTGTGCAGCAAGGCGTAACGAGCATATTCAGGACGGAAAGGTAGTTTTGAGAACGCGCAGAATGTAACTCGGTGTTTTCAGAACACGGTTGTACACCACCGTGTAGTTCGAATGTGTGTAACAGTAAAGCAATCCCCCAATCAAACAAACACGAGAGATGACGTACTCGTCTGCCTTTTTTGCAGCGTAACGAAATGCTCAGAACGTACCAGAACGTCCACGAGAACGTTGAGCTGAGGATTGCCGGCTATCTGGCAGCGATCAAGTGCCCCAGCAACCCTGTCATCGAGAGTGTGAGGGACGCCATCCGCAACGAGTCCATCAAGCAAGGTAACCTTACTTACACGATCAAACAAAAAGCGCAGTTCCGATATTAGATTAATGTCGCCATGAACGTCATCAAAATATTAAGACACTGAAAAAAAAAATACAGCAAGAAAACGGAGGAACTTTGTCACGCACGGACTGAAAAGACGTATTTAAATGGAGTTTGTTTTTCTTACCCCATGGTTACACGCCGCAAATATATTCTCGTGCATAAGGGTCTTTTTTTTTAAGTTAATCAAGATATGTTTACTCGCTCGCAGGACTTCATCCTGTAATTTTTATTGGCTCTAGTGAGATCGTAGGATCAAGTCAAAACGGTTCAGGATGGTTGGTCACACAGACGGATGCGAAGGCTCACGAAACGACTACATCTGTTTTGTATGCGGTTATTAGCCAGTTTTAAGACATCACAAAACTTAAGACTATGAGCCTGAAGCCTACTTCAGTGACCTGACCTTCCAGAGTTTAATAAGGAATACAAATGCAAGTACGAATACAAATATAAAATCTAGAATGTGCTAACACCCGAAGTTTGAAGGTAAAATTGATGACTGTCGTTTTATGGGAAGTTTCTGTCGTCCGACTAATTTGTGCTTTCCTGTCGCTAAATCTCCACTCCGCAGTCGGCTCCTTCGTCTACTCACACATCCGAAACCTGGCCAAGGAACCGAGTCCGTTCCAGACCGAGTACCGCGCCATCGCCAACGACGTGGAGCTCAAGAACAAGTTTGAACTGGACTTCCGCAAGTTCTCCCGCAACATCCACTACCGCATGTTCTTTGACCCCCTCGACACCGGATTCGAACTGGATGCCAACGTCATCTACACGCCAGAGTCCTATTACCCTAGAAGCCTGATGGTCGGCACGTCCTTCGACATCTTTGGCAAGAAGATCAACCTGTTTGAAGTAAGTTTGTGAAATCTGTCTTGGCTTTACTTACTTAGACCGACTTATAGCCTTAAAAAAAAACCTGACACTCCTGGTGACATTTTGAGACGATCGTACAAAACGTAATTCGTCCTGTCCTAATAATAGGAGACTTATCATAAGCCTAGTCCCTTCAACTATACCCAACATGTCCTATTGCAATTTCTGACATCATTCTATCTTCCATGCAAATAGCCGATCTGACCTCATCTGAAGTAACTCTACTTGATCGTGGCGTGATCCTGAGATTAAATAAGCTTGAAATACCTTGAAGAAACTAGCCCTAATGAAACTAGCCCTTGTCGTTCAAGAACAAGACCCCTAGTCTACATTGCGTCTAGGTCACAACAGTATAAATTATCTCTGTACAAGTAGACATGCGATCGAATGAAAGAGAGAGAGATGGCTGGTTCATATATAATATCACGTTTATCAGACCATTAGACATCAAATGAATTTGTGTTTTGTATTTTTCCCTTAACAGGCTGGAGCTCGAGCCGAACAAGTGGACAAGTACATCCAGAAGTGGTTCCCACAGGACCAGCAGAACACCATCCGCTCCAGGAGGGCCATCAGTGACAACAAAATTGACGAGCTTGGAAAGAAGGTACGCCTAAACTTTCACGACAAGGTGGTCTCTCAAACCATGCAGAAAATCCCATAAGCTAAACAAACGTCTTGATAACAAAACATAAACAACAACAAAAAACAAGAAAGAAAAGAAACGTAATGCGTAGATAGAAAGACTGCTACAAAACAATGGCTATGTAGAGAAAGGCAGACGAAAAACGACTACGTCTGACGCATTCCAAAATCGAACTGTTCTCGCTCTTTTATTTGCACGCGATCTTCTTCTTTTCCCAGTGGCTATCGCCACATAGCCCCCCTTTGGAGACGGAGTCGTCCCAGCGAACTGTCCTGGAGTGTTTGCTGCGGGTCGCGGGTGCTACTGTGGAGCTCGAGGTGGCTTGCACGCTGGGAAGATCAGCCGGCTGAGCGATCGTATCGCTCTCAACAAATGCCGGCTTGAGGCGGTCAACGGACACGACCGTGTCGCGGCCATTAACTCGCAGCGTGAATGTTTTTTCGCCACGTGCCACGACGAGGTGTGGACCAGTGTAAGGTGGCTGGAGCGAACGACGGACGCTGTCGACGCGCAAAAACACGTAGCCACTGTTGTGCAGGTCGCGATGGAAGAAAGGAGGCTTGCTCTGACGTGTCCGCGTCGGTGTAGCGCGCACGTCACCGAACAGACGGGCTAAGTCCTCCACGTAAGGCAATCCTGCAGTCATCGTGAGGCCGCCATGGATCTGGGTGGTAGGGCTGACCAATTCAGCTGGGAGGCGCAGCGATGTGCCATAAACTAAATGTGATGCGGCACATCCGAGGTCTTCCTTTATGGCTGTGCGCAACCCTAGGAGGACGATGGGTAAAGACGTGGCCCATTTATCTGGTGTGGCGTGGGCCATGAGGGAGGCTTTGAGATGGCGATGGAACCGCTCGACCAAACCATTTGCCTGCGGGTGGTAGGCTGTGGTCTTCAGGTGAGCGATGCCAAGAAGAGTTGTCAAGCTTCGGAAAAGGGCCGACTCGAATTGGCGTCCGCGATCGGTCACGATTTCGGCGGGAACTCCAAAGCGGGAGATCCAGGTGGACAGAAGCGCGGAGGCGACAGTCTCGGCAGTGATGTCTTTGATGGGACAAGCCTCCGGCCAGCGCGTGAACCTGTCGATGACGGTTAGGAGGTACCGGTAGCCCTGCGATGACGGTAGGGGTCCGACGAGGTCCACGTGGATGGTGGCAAAGCGCGTGTCGGAGAGTGCAAACTTTGCCAGAGGCGTGATGGTGTGCCGGGACACCTTACTCTGCTGACAAGCAATGCATGCTCGTGCCCACGCGCGGACATCAGTGTTCATGCCAGGCCAGACAAATCGTTCCGCGATTAGATTTTGAGAAGCGCGGATGCCTGGGTGTGAGAGAGTCATGAAGGTTGTTGAAGATCTGACGCCGAAGTGGTAAGGGCAGATAAGGCCGTTTCCGTCCGGTCGCCGGGTCGACGTCGCAAACGATGTTTGTGCCCAAGTCGGAGAAGTAAACGTCCTCAAGATGGAGAGAGGAGGTTGGGGAAGAGCGAAGGTTGCGGAGCTCTTCGTCACTCTCTTGTAGGTCAGGGAGTTGTCTAAGGTCACACCCGCGGTACTGAACTGCGGAGACGCGGCTGAGGGTGTCGGCGGGGATGTTGTGGACGCCCTTGATATGCTGAATGTCGGTAGAAAATTCAGCTAGGAATGCCAAGTGTCGCGTCTCTCTCGGAGAGTATGTGGCCTTAGATGATCTGAAGGCATTGGTCAGTGGCTTGTGATCTGTAAAGATCACAAACGATCGTCCTTCCAGGAAGAATCTGAAGTGCTTGATGGTAAGGTAAGCCGCGAGGAGTTCACGGCCGAAGGCACTATATCGTTGCTCGGTTGGTGTAAGTTTCTTGGAGAAGAAACCGAGCGGGAGCCACTCATTGTTGATGCGTTGTTGCAGCACCCCTCCTACTGCGTATCCAGAAGCATCAACCATCACGCTCGTGGGGGCGTCGTGCTCTGGATGAACTAAGAGGGTAGCAGAAACGAGACGCTCCTTGATGGTAGTGAAAGCGTTGTCTGCGGCGTCGGACCAGCCAAGAGTGGCTGTTGTACCCTTGGTAGTTTGAAGGAGAGCTTCTAGGGGAAGTAGGATTGCCGCGCAACCTGGAATGAACCGCCTGTAGTAATTCACCAGGCCCAGAAAACGGCGGAGCTGGCGGAGCGATTCTGGACGTGGGAAATCGGTGATCGCTTTCACCTTGTCGGGAAGAGGTCGGATGCCATTGGAGTCTACCATGTGGCCCAGGAACTCCAAGGACGGGACGCCGAACGCACACTTCTCTGCGTTGACGATCAGGCCATGTTCAGCGAAACGCTCGAATACTAGGCGCAGGTGGCGTAGATGTTCCTCCGGCGATGAGCTGGCGACAAGAACGTCATCGACGTAGGCGAACACGAAAGGTAGTCCGCGGAGAATGGCGTCGATGAAGCGTTGGAAGCTTTGCGCGGCATTTCGCAAACCGAAAGGCATCCGGGTGAACTCGAAGAGTCCAAACGGTGTGACGATTGCGGTTTTCTTTACGTCTTCGGGAGCGACCGGGATCTGATGGTACGCTTTCTGTAGGTCGAGTTTCGAGAATATGGTACATCCGTTCAGGTTGGTGGTGAAGTCCTGAATGTTGGGGATAGGGTAGCGGTCGGGGACCGTAGCCACGTTCAAGCTGCGATAGTCGCCACAGGGCCGCCAGTCGCCTGTTTTCTTCGGGACTAGGTGGAGGGCAGAGGACCAACTACTCGAGGATGGGCGAGCAATGCCGATCTCAACCATGTGTTGGAACTCTTGCTGAGCGACGCGAAGCTTTTCGGGAGCTAGCCGACGAGACCTCGCGTGTGTAGGTTGACCGCTGCTACAACTTTCTAT